>BMAO01008569.1:0-39194 GCA_019973975.1 Trichonephila clavata
ATAAGTGGGTTTGATGAAACAAAAGCTGGAATTTTAACAGCTGAAATATCTTTCATATTTACGGAAAGCACAGGCAATGCTGAAAAAAATTATTTAAAATTAATTTTTTTTTAAAGTTTATATTCAAAGAGTGGGTTACCATTTTTGGTGTGTTGAGTGGCAAGTAAAATGGGCAGGATTATCAAAAACTATTTAATACAACTATTTAAAACTCACATTTTAATAAAATTCAGCTAATATTCAAATTTTTTTCTATGTCAACACGTATATGAATTTCTAAGGAACTATATTCAAATTATGCTTTCTGGCAAATTCAACAAACTGAAGTCTTTTCTTTAGTATGAACAATGGAATGCCTTTTTAAAGTCCATGCATGGGAGAATGCCATTGTATAAATTTCACAAATAAAAGTTTTTTCTTCAGTATGAATACGTAGATTATTTTTAAGTTATACATTTTGGAAAATGTCTTTTTGCAAAATTCACAAACAAAAGGCTTTTCATTGGTATGAATACCTAAATGCCGTTTCAAGCGACTACTTTGAGAAAACATTTTTTTGCAAATTTCACAACCAAATGGGTTTTCATTGGTGTGAATATGTATATCGTTAGTTAAATTACTTTTAACAGTAAATGCTTTCTTACATGTTCCACAGACATGAGGCTTCTCATTAGTATGAATGCGTACATGCCTCATTAAATCATCCTTTGAGAAAATGCCTTTTTGCAAGCTTCACAAACAAAAGATTTTTCATTTGTATGAGTACGCATATGGCTTTTTAAATTACATTTTTGAGAAAACATTTTTTTTAGAATAAACATCCAAATTCCCTATTAAGTTACTCCCTCTTGGAAATGCCATACTGTAGATATCCCAGTTAAAAATATTTTTGTTTGTATGAGTACACAAATATTTACCTGAGAAAAAGACTGTAAATACTCCTTAGAGTTAGAAGGACTTGTTGCACAAATATCACAAATGGAAATTAAACTGTTCATTTACAACACGTCAAATAAAATGATTTCTTGCATATTTTGTAAATAACATAACTCTTGTGTTAAATTATTCCTCAAAAAGAGCACAATTTGTAGTGTTCTTCAAAGTATGTAGCCTTTCTTCTGAATGATATCTTAAATGCCTCTAATCATTCTTCTAGCAAAAAAAAAAAGCCTGTTGGCAAAATTCACCTTATAAAATTAAATCCATTCAACAGATATCGCATGATCACATGTATATATTTTACTGATTCAGAAAGAAACGAACAGAATTCTGCAGAAACTGGTTTCACAAATGTAAAAAAGAGGATTATTACAGAACTAATATTTTAAGCAAGTAAATGCATAATATTTACACAACTCATTTAGTAGATTACACCAAATATATTTATAACAGTAAAGTAAAAACTGTAGCTTTACTTTGCTTCTTTCACTCCCCCCCCCCCTTTTCTATCAAAACCTTTCATTAAGCCTGCAACTTCACACAGCAGAACCTGCAATTTAAAAAGAACATATTCCTACATACAAATGGCAAATAACTTTATGGTACATAAGCAATGCTCACTTAAATTCTGCTTATCTCTTATGAGTATACTCCTGAACTTTTCAACAGTTTTTGAAGGAATCTCGATGATTTCAAGCCCTATTCCAATCCTTCACTCTATTTTCCTTGCCTCAACTATTTTCAATTAACAGACATCAAGTAACACACTGATTCAATTTATTTTTATTTTAGTTGTTTTACTAAAATCAGAAAATAATAGATAGATATTTAGAAAATTATAAGAATAAAATATTTACATGTATATGTATGACATCAAATTTAAGAAATGTCTAGAATGCAATTTTAAAAATGAAAGCCTATTTCATTAAAATGGAAATAGACTTGAAAGAAAAAATTAACTAAACTAATTCCATTTTTCTTGAGAAAGGCTGTGTTCATCTCCCAGAAAGAGTCAGTCTATGGTGGTAGAATATAATAAATTTCTGTTGTTTTGCACTTCTGTAGAAAACTAAACTGGATTATCATAATTTGTTTCAGCTTGTTACTTTGAATATGAGAAGAGGAAATTTTCCAAGAGAAACCACTACTTTTAAGATAATCTTCATGACACCCTGACAACACAGACTGTAATTTCAGCATTATCAGAAATTCAATTTAAGAGAGAGAAAAGAGCTTCCAGAAAACTTTAAAAAGAGACACTTTTGTTCGTTCTTTCTAGAAAAATTTAAAGAGAAAAGCCCTTAGGAAAATCAGGACTTTCAAGAGAAGCCTCAAGCACCTTTGAATATAAACTGAGTATGAAAAATTGAGTTAAGCAGTCTGTATTTTACATTTTTAAAACAAACTTAAACAATGTAGTCAAGGAAATTAAGAACTATAAATATTTCATTAATATTGCTAACGCTTTGGTTCTTGATAATTTTTTCATATTACATTATAAAAATACAATATTTAGAACAAATTATAGAATCAGCCATCCGTAGGAGAAACTTGGGCTCAAGTGTAGTAAGTGGGGGAGGGCCCTTGGATTTGGTGATTTTTATCTAAATATCATGGTGAGATAACGAATTCATTCTGGCTTCTGAAAACCTATTGCTAAATAAGTAGCTCGGCGATCAATTTTGATCACCAAAAGAAGCTGACATCGCCAAGGGCCCCCTATACTACACTTTAACCGAAACTTGTTTATTGCAAAAATATGCTACTAATATTCTCACTAGGAAAATAACAAATCTTATGCACATATAAAAAATGTAGAGCTTCTATAAGTTTCCGACTAAAAAAATGTGTTTTACTTGTAAAATAAGATGTAAAAAAATTTCTATCACTTTAAAATGTATGCAATACTTTAAAATTTATTAACAATTATATGGAACCACCTATAAAATGTCTCTGTAACATCTTACACAATAAGGCTACAAAAAATATAATTTTTAACTCTTAAATAAACAAAATCATACCCTAACAAAAACTAACAAATAATTTTAAAAACTTAATAAGAATTTTGGTACTAACTTATATTAGCATCACTGTAGCCATATTTGCCCCACACGAATCACAGCATTTTTCAACAAAATCTGCCTCGATAGTTTTTTTTCCCCACATAAAACATGAGGAACTCTTTTGTTGTTTTGATATCAAGACACAAATTTGCAAGGCACAAATTTTGCTGCTATCATGTTAGCACATAAGTATCAGAATTTTAAATACAATATTAGGAAATTAGGAACTGAATACAAAGTTAAAAATGATATGGGAAAACTTGTTTTAATTTCACTTCAAAAAAGGCAAATATATATTTTTTACAGAAATGATGTAACTTTAGGTAAGAAAGCTAATTATTCACATAACATTTTTTGATTAACTTCACTTTTGCAATTTTATGTAATTCCTTAATTTAACGACATACTTCTTTCATCATTACTGACACTTAATAAGAATATTCAGAACATATTAAACTAATCAAATATATCATGATATACTATTTTTTGTGGGAATTACAAGAAAAAATTTAATCTTAAGGGGAAAGGCTACTAGAACTCCAATGGTAATAATTTATTTGTAGACAGGTCACCCTGAACTTCTCAACCATCAATTCCAACAGTAAAGAAATCAAATTGTTTCCTGGATAATATGGAATAATAGTATGCAAAATGAATATAAAAAAAACATTGAGCACAAAAGTTTTTAAAAAAACATACTGATAGGAAGAAGTTTCTGGCAATTCTTTAATTCTCTTTTCAGCTAAAAAGAAAAGAATTAATATTTTAAATTTTTCTACACAAACAAGTGAACATGCAATATTGTACAACTTTTGGCACTTTACGTATTATCGCAACAATCGCCAACTCTTAACTCACTCAAATTGGCAACCATGATTTCCTATGTGTCATACATGCTGAATTGGCAACCATGTGCTTCATGTCATATAATGTTGCCAATAGGTTGCGATAATATGCAAGTGCCCAACTTTAATTCATAATGATTTTCACTGTACTTGTGTATCATTGTAAAAATCAACAATGTTCAAGATTACTTGCCAAATTTGCAACCTCAGTTTTGCATGTGTTGTATGCTCTGAATTGACAATCATGTGCTTCGTTTCATATAATGTCGCCAGTAGGTTGTGATAATATGTAAATCCTAATTTCACATGCAAATATATGAAAATTGTTTTGCTGAAAAAAGAAATACATCAATGGATAAAGAAATTCGCAGTATAAAGTTAATATCTTTATCTTGATCTAATGACAGTAATTTCACATATTCATCCTTAATAAAAAAAACTCATTCTTAAGAATTCCATGTTATTTTAAGAAATCCTCATATTTTGTATGAAAATAATAAATACTCAGTCAAAATTAGCCATTTGCATCTGAGAAAGTAAGATACCAATGTAATAAAAGTATATATATATTTTTTTTACAATTTATTATACCAATTGAAAATATCTGGTCACACTTCTCAATTTCAGTTTGCTGGTGAAAACATTTATATCTACTGATATAAATACTAATAAAAAAAATGCTTCACTAAAACTGTGAAGAAATGAAACATCGTATACAATACAAAAAAAAATTGTTAGATTAAAAATGAACTCTCTACATTCACAGATAAACAGAGTAAAGAGCAACAGTCGTGTTAATATAATGACATTTAAAGCACATCTTCATATGTAAAACTCTTATATGTATAATCTTAATATGACATACATTAATGCATTTTTTTATTACATGCTTAATTTTATACTACTTCCTGTTTTGCTGTAGAATACATATATTAGGCAGGAAGAGCATTCAGTAATTTATATGTATAACTTTAGACTCATTCAAGTTTATTTGTGTAACTGAATCTTATGTGTTTAGCCTCTTATTAGTTAATAAGTGTTTATTCATACACTGCATCATAATTTTTGTTTTCTTTGTATAATGCATTACATATATTTGCATGAGGAATATTTTGAGTGCTGCAGGAATGTATACTGACAAAACTGAAAAAAGACTCAGGGTTATTTCAGAGATAATACTTAAGCAGAAATGATGGACAAATACTACAATTTTTGGTACTTACCTATTAGCATCACCACAGCCAAAATTGTGCAACGAGAATCATTTCTCTTCAAATAAAACAAATAAGAACCTCTACTGTTTTAATATCATGGTACATTAGCATGGCGCAAATTTTGCTGTAATGACACTAATATGAAAGTTCCCAATTTTTGTTTAACCATTGCAAATATAATCATTTCCTTGAAAAAAATGAATACTTATGTTGAAATGCTACGCAAGATAGCCATAAGTAATCTCAAACTTTACCTATTTGTTTTTAGATAAAGTAATAAATTAAAATCAACAAAAGAAAAATACATTCTGATACTCTAACAGTTGAAGGTAATTTGTGGGATGAATTTATTAAAAAGTAAGAAAATGTTGACTTATTTCTTTACCTAGCAAAAATTATTGCTTAGGAAATTTAAATAAAGACTACTTTAAGAAAATTATAAAAAAAATATTCTAAAAAAATTAGATCACTGAAAAAGGTTTTATAATAATTAGTAATAGATTGTTGATAAAATTTATCATTTGAGCTTTATTAGCAATTGAATGAATCATGGGAAAATTGTATAATATTCTAACTTTATTTGAAAAAATTATAAATATAACGTAGGTTTTTTTTTTTTTGTATATTCGATGGCTTTTGTTTATCTTTAAAAAGATACCTAAAATAATTATACCCTCCACAGTACTGTTTCTTAGGTTCTTTTATCACTACAAACGCTTGAAAAATAAATTAGAATTGTCTATTTCTAAAGTTGACAACACAAAAAGAATACTCTTTACAAATGCGAAAAAATTTTAATAATTAAGAATTCAATTTCTTAAAAAAAAAAAATTCCGATTTGAATAATAAATGACAGTTACAGTTAATATCTTTATTTGGGATTTGGAGCACAACAAAGGCTATTATCTATCTATATAAAGGGGAAATGCAGCTCACTCACTGACTGACTGAGTAATCACGATATCTCCGGAACTATTCCAGCTACAGACTTGAAATTTGGTAGACATGTTCCTCTCATAGAGAAGACATCCGCTAAGAACGGATTTTGGGAAATTCAAACCGCAAGAGGCGTTACGGGGGTTAAGGGGCGTTATAAATAATTGTTTCCAGTTTTAAACTACTCGAAGCACAATCTTGAAATTGGGTAAGCGGATTCCTTTCATAGAGTAGAGATCCGCTACAGTATCAGTTTGGTGAAAATCGACACCCAAGTGGCGTTGCGGGGGCTTAGGGGGCGTTATAGATAATTATTTCCATTTTTAAACTATTAGACGCACAGTCTTTATATTCAAAGCCGGATTCTACGTATGAGCTAAATGGGCTGCAGCCCAGGGCCCCCCGGATTATAGGGGCCCCCATTCCCCATTGAAGATAACAAACAGAAAAAGTGCTTACAATCAAAATAGTAATAAAGTAATAAACCAGTAAAAAATGCACACAAATCAAGAATAAACTACCATATAAAATTTATTTTCGAGAGCAAGAGCAATTTACTTTTGTTCTTCAGCCCTACCACCGAATACACGGAAATTAATAATCATTAATTTCGAAAATCGTCTATATATTTTATGTAAATACCTTAATACAAACAAATTAAAATAGCATGCTGCTGATTTTCTTTTAGAAATTACACTATAATTGGATGTAAAATGTTTAAACCTCAAGGGAATTTCTTGTTTTTCTCATGATCAGAGACAGCCTGTGAGGTCTAAAAACAATGATTTTCTTCTAATTGCTAGTGACCAAGGTACCGGACTCATCGCAGGCATGTCATCAGTTCGAGACTAGCACCGCTGAAGACCCTCCGTGTAGGGAAGCGATGTATGTTAAATCTGTCGAGAGCTTAAACGTTCTCCAGTATATGAGGTGTGATAGTTAGGAGAGGGGGTGCCAGCTCAGGTATCGTCCTCGTCACTTGACTTATGGTTCAAAATTACGAGGTCCATCGCCAAAATCTATCGTGTAGCTGAACAGTGCGACGTTAATATTCACTCACTCACACACTTTTCATCTAATTGCATAGAAATTGATTTGCCTCATCAAGAACCAATATTTACATAGATTTAACTGGATAAAAACCACTGTTTACAAATTGCCCAGGCTAAATTGTTCGAAAGAATTCCTTTTCAAATAAAGTTTTAGCAAAAATATCGATTTTACAAAAAAATCTTGATGTGATGGGGAAAAATGTAGGTCATTTTCGAAATCAGCACACTAAATGATATAAAAACCACTGAAAGCCTCTTTTGTACTTCTCCAAAACTTTAATTTTATTGCTCGGTGTAATTAAAAGAGCGTCCATTAAGTACACTCTATTAATTGCAGTCTATTAATACAGTCTATTTCACTCTATTATTAATACCAGTTTATTAATTACACTCTTTTGTACACGGCGCTGACTATGATAGAGTCTCTATCATAGAGCTGCGCCAATGAGTATAGAGCATTTATACAAACGTAGTGGAACTATTTCTGTAGCCATTTATTTTTGTGTAATAAGAATTCTAAGTTACAATATTATACTGATTTGGTGCTATGTCCTATGCATAATACCTGAAATTAAAAGATACTTAGGTACCTGTTTATTGGTTTCAAGTAAAAAGTAAGTACAAATACACATTTCTAAATTATTTAAGAATGAAGACACAGAGTAGGAAGATTAGGATTATTCATGTAAGTTCGTGGCCTAAATCGCTAAGTAATAATTTATTGGTTATATCTCTCCACACGAAATGAGTTATTTTCAAAATAAAGATCCAAACAATATATATTCTGTTTCGCTAAGAGAATACAAAGAACAAAAGAGATACTTTTCTAATAATCATTTCGCTAAAAAACTTAAAAATGGCCAGGTTCTGGAAAGATATTGGCTTTGTTATTCAACTAGTATCGGTAATGTTTTTTGTTTCACTTGCAAACTTTTTTCTAAAACAAATTCTCAATACACAATTGGCTTTTCTGATTGGAAACACGTAAGAAGTTGTTTAGAAAATCATGAAAATTCTATTGAACATATTAATTCAATGTTAGATCAGTTGACACGAAAAGAAAATAAGTCTTTTTTTAGATAAACATTGCAGGAGCAGCTAAGAAAAGATACAGAATATTACCACAATTTCCTCAAATGTGCTATTGCGGTAGTAAAGTATTTGGCTACAAGATGTTAAGCATTTAGAGATGGGGTACTCAAACTTTTTTTACCCCGACCCACATACATCTGACATGTATTTTACGAGGGCCGCAACGTGAGGATTAATAGAGAGGGGGAAGCTATAAGATCAAGGATATTTAAAATGTGAAAAATTGGTCAAAATATAGAATCTCATAATTTTGGATCTTATTTTAAAACTATATATATATATACCAAACTCTATCAAACAAAACTCACAAAATATAGGTTTCATTCACTTTTTACCCAGTTACGGGGGAGTTTTTCAATTTCCGTTTATCAATGATCCCAAGCACTTGTCTGCATTCTACTGTCATAAAAACAAAGCTGCCAAGTACTTGGATAGTTTGATTTTTTTCTTTTGGCAAAGCATTATACATATTTTTATTTCAGAAATTAATTTGTCCATCGCAGGATGTGGTTGCAAATAGTTTTTATTGAACTACAGACTGAAATCAGTATTATCTGTATAAACTGTCTGTCCTTATTGCGCATTTTTGTTTCAAATTTATTCAAATATTTTTTGATTTTATAAAAAACAATATCTGAACAAATAACTGAATTCATCAAAGAGTACATCGGAAGCATTTAAGAAACACTCTAACAATTTCTGTAATAATTCTTAAGTTTATTATTAACATTTCATATGTTTGTCAATATATATAATGTATTAAATTTTTGGGATGCTTTTGTTACCTCTGCATTTTGTGACATTACCACCTGCAAAATATTTATTGCTGTTTCAAAGTTTTTTTTAAGAAAATCAATTTATCTCGTCTTTAAATGGATCCTCAAGAATAAGAGCCATTGAAAGATTTGTGTTTGGTAGTAAAGTGACGATCAAAATTATATTTTTTATTTATAACATTTTCGCGACAAATCAAACAAGTTGTTGATCCATGTTTTTTTCTACGAAATAGTCAAGATTCCAATAGTCTTGAAACAGCAAACATTTTTTAGACATGAGGGTTAGTTAAAAATTAGTTACACCTATAAAATGGTCGCTACTGCATTGTTATTTGTTATCACTAACCATTACAATAGCAAAAAGAAAAAAATGATTTCGCAATTTGTACCAGAACGACATCGATAGCAAAATTGATAGAATTGATTGCTTGATTGATAGAGTTCTCGCTAAATTTTTAAAACATTATTCCTAAATAATTTAATTTGTTATTTTAACGGACCTAGACCGGACCACTCAGAATGGTCGAGTGGGCTACAGGCGGCCCATGGGCAACAGGTTGAGTATCGCTGATTTAGAGGTACCGAGGAAGTTTTTAGTTCTCCTCATAATGAGGTAAATTTATCGGTACCCAGAAACTGCTAGCAGAGTTTGACTCATTCATTCGTGAATATATTGGAACTGCGAGAATTACGACCAAAATCGCTAATATCGTACTTATCAAAAACAATATATGAGCAAATAGTTGAGATCGTGAGCAAGCAAATTATTAAACAATTATGTAACTCAAATAAATAACAATGACACAAAGTACTAAACAATAGTGATGGATTCAACAGCAGATTTGTCCCACGACTAACTTGCTAATATACTACGATAACGTTTTCGGGGGAAAGTGCATGAAAGATGTGTCTCATTAATTAAGATTAGTAGTCACACAGGTTTATTTTAAATTATCTTCAAGAATTTTTAGATACAAATGGACTGCTATTGGACAATTGTAGGGGACAGTCATATGACAACGCTACCAATATGTCCAGTCCATATACTGTGCAAGCTCTTCTAAAAGAAAGAAAGAAATTCGCTAATTATGTGCCGTGTTCTGCACATTCTCTTAATCTAGTTGTGCAGAATCAGTTAAGATTGCAACTGAAATCGTGAACTTCTTTGGTTTAGTGCAACAAATATATGTTTGCTTTTCTACTTCGATCTATAGGCAGAAACTTCTAAATCGTGAACTTAAACTTAAATTTACCTTAAAAAGTTCAAGCCATACCAGATGGTCTTGTCACTACGATCCTTTTGAAGCCTCAAGAGATAAAAATTGTAATATCATGAATATTCTTAAGATATTTAGTGACAATGAACATGAGAAAATTCATTTTAAAAAGAGGCAGCAAATTTATTTAAGAAATTAACAAAACTCGAAAATGCCATTTTAATTATATATTGGGAAGAAATTTTAGAAAGATTTAATTCAGTTAACAAAAAGTAACAGATTCTTGGGGTTTGGACATCTGTGAAGGGAATAAGTTCATTATGTCATTAAAAACATCTATAAGCAATGTACGGCATGTGAATCAGATCAAAAATGAAAGGAGTATCAAGACCCAGCTAAAACATTAAGTCCTAATGTAGAAACAGAATGTAGCGATGTGAACTAGAGACGGTTTGTTTCAAAATTTACAGATAAATTCATAGAAAAAGCTGTGTATGGGACAGAAAATTTTAAAAGAGACACGATTATTGTAGTGTTAAATAAGCTAATCCTTGATTTAAATAGAAGAATTCAAGTGTATATATATGCAGAATATAATAAGAAATTAAAATTTTTGATGGATTTGCAAGATCAAAGTAAGGAGAACGTCGACCTGGAGAGTATACGCGCTATTACTGATTACGATTCAGATGATGTAGACCAACATTTAGTAAATGAAGGTGTTCAGTTAAAAACTTATCTAAAACTGAGCTAGAGTCTTATACTTGTAGTTATATATACAATTTAATTCTTGAAAAGAAACTAGTTCAGGTTTTTCCAAATTTGTATACCATTTTAAAGATTTTTCTAACGATCCGTATTACTAGCTGTGAAGTGGAGCGTGCGTTCTCTAAAATGCCCTACATAGAAAACAAATATAGGACAACAGTGACAAATACTATAGGCTTAGCTATTAATCATATATTTCTATTAATATTCACCTCACCAAAGACTTAAAATGTGATGAGCAAATAAAAGAATATTCAGCATAAAAGTGCAGAAAATATTATTATTTTTTTTGTAAATTATGTTATTGCTTATAACGTATTTAAATTGTTTTGGAGAAAAAAACTTTTAAGTTTCGTATATTTTAAATTTTTCTGCACAATAATTTTTAGGAAAAAGGCAAATTTTTTTATTATTTAGGGGCCCCCAGATATTGTTAGCCCAGGGCCCCCAAAGGTCATGGTCCGGCCCTGTTTATATTTGATAAATAGATTTCTTTCATAGAGTAGAGATCAGCTATAAAATGGAAAATAGGCCTCTGAGTAGCGTTGCGGGGGATTAAGGGGCGTAATAGATAAATATTTTCGTTTTTAAACTACTTGACCTACATGTTTGAAAATTGGTAGGCAAGTTTCTTTCATGGAGTAAATATCCGCTTCAAAATGCATTTTGGGAAAATTGATCCCAAGGGTTGTTGCGGGGGGGAGGGGTTAAGGGGCGTAATAAATTCCGATTTTTAAGCTATTAGGCGTACAGTCTTGAAACTTAGTAAGCAGATTCCTCTCATAGGGTAGAGATCCGCTACAAAATGGGTTTCGTGAAAATTGCCCTCAAGTGGCGTTGCTGGACTTAAGGGGCGTTATAGATAATTATCCCCCATTTTTAAATTATTAGACGTACAGTCTTGAAATTTGATAAGCAGATTCCTTTCGTGAAGTAGAGAACCGCTACAAAATGGGTTTCGCGAATATCAACTACTAAGTTTAATTTTGGGAGATTAAGGCGTAATCGATAAATATTTCCATTTTTAAACTATTAGATCTTCTTGCTTGAAAATTGGTAGGCAGGTTCCTTTCATGGAATAGAGTTCCCCTAACAAAGACTAAAACGAAAATTGACTCCCTTGGAGGGTTGCGAGGGGTCACGAGGAGTTATAGGGGGAAATTTCTGTTTTTGTTAGACCCATATACTTGAAATTTGTTAAGCATGTTTCTTTTGTTGAATAGGGATCCACTAAGAATGTATTTTACGGAAATCAACTCCTGGGGGGGGCAGGAGGTTACTGGGACGTATTGACAAAAAAAATTCCTTTTTTCGAACTACAAGGACTATAATAATGAAATTTGGTCTGCATTTTTTTTTTTGTTGAATAGAAATCCACTAAGAGCGGTTGTTTTGGAAAACGGCTCTCAACGGGATTACAGGGATATTGATAATAAAAATTTGTTTTTTTCTGTTAGACTTAGACTTGAAATTTGGCTTGCATGTTCTATTTACGGAGTAGAGATCCACCGAAAATTGGTTTTGCGGGGTTCCACTTGGTTATAGGGTTACGAAAGAGCAAACATCATTCTATACTTCAATTTTAGAGATTTTTAGAAAATACAAATTAGATGGGTTCTGCACTTTTTTTTTTATCAAGAGGCGACAGTTACATGTATATGTATAATTTTCAGTACAATCTAATTATTAATGCTAGGATTTATATATCAATAATTTATATATATATACATAAACAGTATAAATTTATAAAACATCATGGAATACCCAGCGAAGCGGGTGGGTAACGGCTAGTCCCATATAAAACTAACAAATATCAATGGACAAGTTCTACTTTGTAAATAACAGCATTGAGTGGAACCCTCACTTCCTTACTATGGGAAAACATCGAAATTCCACCGAGTTTTTCAAACTTTTAATGCAAGTTTTTGAAATTTTCTTTTTGCACTATATGGATAGAAGTTGATCTGTAGATTTCAGATTCAGGATTTTGTAGTATTTATTTCAGTATCTTTTCTAAAATACCTTGTTAACTTTTTAGCTCAAAGCAATGGAGATTTTGCATTGACCGGAAAAAGAAAAGGGTACTAATGACTGTAGCGCCCCCATAGTATGCTTTACGGCAGAACTAGTCCAAAGGTTAGTTAATATCAAAATATTTCATCTTCTGGATAAAAAATCGGAATGTTGATTTGTTTGATATAGCTTTCTCTAGTAACTCTTTGAAGGTGATATTGCAACCAGGATCAATTTTGAGAAAAGCTTTAAAGTGATTTCGAGGTTGAGGAGTATATCTAACGCATCTTAATAAAATATGTTCCAAGTCATTTAAACGATTACAAGAATTACACATTGTATTATCCGTTAAATTATATTTTTGAAGAAGTTCTGGGGTAATGATCATTTTGCTAAAGATTCGAGTGCATAAAATTTCTTCTCTTCTATTATTTGTCCATTTAGAGATGTGCCAATGTTTATAATATTGCCCAAATTTTCAAAATACTTGCTTAAATAAAAATTATTATTTGCTTTCTTAAATCTTTCTTGATATATTTTTTTAGTGATGTCTTCTGAAGCAATCCAGTCGATATAAACGTCAGACTTCGTGACAGGTCTTGCGAGATAATCCGCCTGCTCATTCCATAGTATATTTGAGATTCCCGGAGTCCAAAGTAATATCAGTTTATTGGTATAATATGATTGTCCGTAAATTTTGCTAGCTAGTTTGTGAATCCCACTATGTGATTTAATAGGATAATTTTGAAGAGCAGGAGAACAGAGAGACTATCAGATAAGATTAGCAGATTTTTGTTTGAAACAGATCATCTAAAGCTTGGCAAATAGCCAATGGTTCAGCAGTAAAAATAGAATTATTGTCATTTATTCTATAAGCAAAAGAAAGATTTTCTGTTATATCAATTATGGATGTTATTTGATCGTTTTTCGATGCATCGGTGGCTATTATATGGAAGTCCTGAAAATCATGCTCAGCTGTTTCATCATATAAACCCCTTATAGCTTGAATTGGTAACTTTTTCTCCTGAAATTTGAAGTTATTAGTATATATTTTACATGGGAGAATTGAAAAGGATGATATTCTGGGGATTGTGATGATTTTATTACTATTAGCATTTAAAGTGAGAAGTATGCTAACAATACTATTTTTATATTCCTTCATAATTTTTAAATTAGGATAATCAGGATTGTTATATAATGGAAAAAAGGTTTGATTGGAGATTTGAGAAAGGAAAATTTTATTTGCTAGTCTTATTTTGTCCGAGAGAATTTCTTGTCCAGCCAGTTTCATTGGTACAATATTTGGTGTCCATTGTGGAAGACCTAGTGCAATTCTGAGAGCTTTGGTTTGTATTACATTAAAAGGCTTCAACTGATTATCAGACCATTTATTTATTATATGACATGTATAAAAAAGGTGTTACAGATACTATTATTGATTAATTGGATAAGATTCTCAGCTCTCGGACCATAATGCTTGTAAGCCATACCTTTAAGAGAATTGAGTTTTTCCAGTGCTTTATTTTTCATTTGATGCGTGATATTAGTATTTTGATTCCGTTTCGAAAAATATACTCCTAAACATTTAATAGAAAACTGCCATGGTAGAGGGGTCCCAGCTAATAATATATTAGGAAATGAATGAATCCTTATGTTCGAGAGTTCAGCTATTGTACTTTTGTCTCGGCTTAAACTCAATTTCCAATAATTACACCATTGACTTATTCTCTCTAACGTATTTTGTAATTTACAACAGATGATATCGAGCGATTGATTTGAGGAATAGATAAAAATGTCGTCAGCATATATGGAACACTCGACACCAGTCTCCAATATTTCAAAAAAGTCGTATATATAGATAGTGTATAGTAATAGAGACAGTACACTACCTTGGGGTAGTCTCTTTAGCACTGTTTTTTCAGATGAAGGACATTCCCTCCATCGAATTTGCAGCGATCTGTAAGATAAAAATTCATGCATCCACAAAGCGCTATTTTCCCAGTTATACCAATTTGTGTGTAAACACTTGTAAATGAGACCGTCAATATGTACGGGTGGAGTCATAAGCACTCTTTATATCTAAGCTAATCCCCACGAAGTATTTTTTCTCCAACTTTGCGCTGTAATTGCTTTGTAAATTATATAAGTTGCTGTTCTGTTATCTTTAAAAGGAACAAATCCATAATGTTGCTGATGTAGCTTTTGTTCTGTTGTCAGGAAATAGGCAATTCGATTGGCTAAAATTCTTTCAAATGTCTTAGAAAAAACTGATGTTAAAGCAATAGGTCTATATGAGGAGATTTTTGTTTTATCTTTGCATGGTTTGGGAATTGGAAGAATTATAGCATGGTTCGATGCATTTGGGACAATTGACTTATCAAATAACTGTTGAAAGGGGAAGTTTAAGATTATTATTCGTTCACTATGATTCAATATTTTCAGGAATTTAGCCGGGATCTGGTCTGCACCTGGGGTTGTATTCTTAGCAGATTTTATTGCTCTATTAAATTCAGATATATGAAAGGTTTTGTTGATTAAACTATTATTTTGGGCAAAAAAGTCCAAAAGGAGTGGCTCATGGATAATATTATTGGATGCGAAGTTCTCTGCAAAAGGTGTTGCTCGAATCTGTGGATGGTACAAGGGGTGATCAAATGAAAAGGTACGAAACGACATAAAAATGAAACAATTAAATATTTGCATATTCCGCCAAGGGAGAATGTAGCGAGACATCTCGGGATGCCATTGGAGACTATGACTGGGATCGGATCATGCACGGGTGCCCGCATGCGCAGGAGAGAGCAAAGGCTCTTATAAAAAGCGGCGTCCAAATGATGCGAGCACAGAATTACTCGAGCACAGAAAAAGCATTAACTCCGATGTGTACTGTGAGACACTCCGATGCCTACGCAGGTCCATCAAGAACAAAAGACCGGGGCTGCTCACGGAGGGTGTGGTTCTGCTCCATGATAACACGCGTACACGCGTCTCCCAGAGTCACACAAATGGAACTGGACAAGCTCCAATGGGAGACGTTGGACCATCCGTCCGGACATGTCACCCTGCGATTTCCATGTGTTTGGTCCACTGAAGAAACACCTGAAGGGAAAGCGCTTCAACACCGACGACGTACTCAAGGACACTGTGAAGGTCTGGGCCTCGTCACAGCCACAGGAATTCTGGGAACAAGGAATCCTGCGGCTTGTTCATCAGTGGGATCGTTGTGCTCAGGTCTATGGTGTATATTTTGAATAAAGTCTATATTTGTACCCACCGTGTCGTTTCGTACCTTTTAATTTGATCACCCCTTGTATATTATTTTGTTATGTATTTGAAGGAAATTCAGTGTTGACTCGGGATTATTTTTCATTCCGATTTTCTTTAGGTTGTTATAGAATTTTCTTGGGATTAGGAACATTATTGGATACCGTGTCCCAGTATTTCTTTTTGGATTTTTTTATATAAAATCGGAGTCGGCTGGAATATTGCTTATATCAAATACACAATTTTGGGGAGATTTCCCGAATGGCTTTTTTCTGAAGTACTTCTTGAGTTTATAAAGGTTATGACAAGCATTATTCCACCAGGGAAGAAAGATTCTATTAGAGATTTTTATATCTTTTGAAATTATTTCAGCAATATTGACATAGATTATGATTGTTATCGCCTTTCTTAAAAACTGTTGATTTTACTTGTTTTATTACAGAGGGACTATCCACTTTTTTACAGTTCGTTTAATCGAGTTATGAAAATTAAAATCTGTTATAATAGGACAATGGTCACTATTGTAGGAGCTGTTTAAAACGAAAGTATTGCTGTATCCGATTAGGCTTGAAGAACATAAATTAAAATCCAGAAGAGCACTAGAGTCTACATTACTTCTATGCGCTAGAACATCAGTATTGAGAATAATGAAATTAGAATTTGTTAACCAATCCACAAAGATTTCCCTGTATTGAGAAGCGTGATTTGAATCCCACATTGGGTGATGCAAATTAAAATCTCCGAATATAAAAACTGGGTTCGATAAGGAATCAAGAAAAGAACTAAGTTGTGTAATATTAAGTCCTCGAGATGCATATAAATTTATCAGATGAAAGGAAGTATTATTAATTATAATTTGCAATATTAAAATTTCATATTCTGAAGATGGCGTACTGTTAAAGGTTTGTCTGGCAGAAACATTTGATGGTACTGCTATCAGCAGCCCTCCTCCTGGTCTGTCAAGTCTGTCTTGCCTGAAAATGATTTTACCTGGGATTTGCAAATTGTCGTTAGGTTTTAAAAAAGTCTCTTGAAATATTAACACATCTGATTATGAAAACGGAGGAATTTTTAGCTAAATAAGTTTGTTTTTTAATCTTCTACAATTCCATTGTAGAAAACGCATAAAAAAATATACTAGGAAAAATAAATTATTCAAAAAATTTTTTTTTAATCCTCCGTTTGAGAAAATGAAATATATTTACAGATATATAGATAACTTATCTATATTTTTAAGAAGGAAAAACGTAACTCAGAATTCGTAAATAATATCTGCAGTTTAAAAATTTAAAATTATCCAATTTCAATACCATTTTATGTATCATCCATCTCGTTAGATGTACTTGGTATGGATATTTCAATTTTCTGCAGCGGTAGACTTATCTTTTTGAAGTGAAAACTTCTTTAGCGGCGTTGGGCACTTTTTGGTAGGGGAAATCTTATGGGTTCGCGTCACCGACATGCTCTGACTGGCGCACGCGCAGTGTGCTGTTAGCCTCAGACACTTTTTGGATGAGTGAAATTTCGTGCGATCGCGTTACCGACATGCTTATAGCAGTATATCTAGCTATACAGCTGACGTATAGTGCTGTGTATATCTTATAAGTGAAATTGAATGGATTTAGTGAAAAATTCAATGTGTATATACTGTGCATAGCTCGTTGCGATTCCGAGAATGGGCAGTACATATTAATGGTTGCCGTTTATATTTCGCCTGGAAAATCTTTGAGACAGATGCAACAATTTTTATTCGAAAATTTGATGATTTATGCAAAAGAAGGTTCTGAAATATTCAAAAAAAGATTTGGCGAAAAATGTGATAGTGTACCAATGATTTTAAGTGGAGACTTCAATATTAACTTTGCAGATGATAAAAATCTACCACTAATTGAATTTCTAAATGAAACATTTAATTTAAATATGTCCAATGATCGAAATCTCAGTACTACAAAATATAAAATGACGATCGATGTGGTTTATACGTGATACTTAGATAAATTTAAATCAAACATTTTCCTTTCTTACTTTAGTTACTATAAGGCTATTGTATCTATTTTAGAACAAAATGAAATAATTGAAAGTATAAAAAGTCTAAGTATTGTTGAAATTAATGATGACAATGATTCAAACAATTAAAATAATGTTAAAAATCAAGTACATGAAATTTAAATAAATATAAATATTATCCATAAATAGTATGATTGTATGTTAATTGTTATTTCAATTGAATTGTATTTATATTTTGTCATGATCTTGTACAGCCCATAATATATTTGAATAATAAAAAACCATATAAACATGCATTTAGTTGTTGCTCGGAGTGTCAATAGATGTGAAAACTAGATTGATGTTGATACTTTTAATTCAAACATTATGAAATTTCAATTCAAACATTATGAAATATCAAAACTAAAAGTTCTAAGTTTTCACTTCTATCGGCAGTTTTTATAACTGCCATTTCTTTTTCTTTTTTCTATTAGGTGATGACGGTTGTTTACTAATTTCTATTATTTCTATCAAATGTTTAAACATAGATTCCATCATTATTTGCCTCAAGTTCATTATGGCTGTAGTTTGTTTTTCGAGAGCTATTTGAAAATTTTCTAATTTTTTCTCAAATTCTTGTATATTTGGTCCTTGGGCTGTTGTTTTTACAGCTGTACCGTAATTTGCGGGGTGAGTTTCCTTAAATTTTCTTCGAGCTTCTCCCAGAGTTAAATGTTTAGTACATTTGAATTCAAGATTTTTTTTTTCTTTCATAAAAGTGGGACAATTGGGGAGTTTGCCGGATGATCTCCTTTACAGTTTGTGCAATTTGAAGGATTTGTACATTGTCCAGAATGGGATCCACCACAATTAATACATCGAACGTCACTAGAACTAAAACGTGATGAGTGCGTGAAACTAACAATTGCTACACATTGCCGCGGTTTATCTATGAATAATTGAGTTCTATGATTAAAAAACCAGAGTTTTACACATTCTGGTGCATTAATGCCAAGAATAGTAATTAAGACAGGAGAGGCTTCTTGACGACTATTTGTCTTGATGAATCTACGGATTTCAACAATTTCAATATCATTTGAATTTTTTAATTAAGTTGCCACATCCGCCAGATGTACATTAGTTGGAATGTCAAAAAGTAGAAACCGCGAAGTGAATCCTTCCCATATTATGTTGGTCTTTACTGGAATATTTAGAATTTGTCCAATAGCTATTATCTGAACAGCGCATATCGGATCCGAGGTGTTTATTTTTCCGCTTCGAGTGAAATACATATGCGTTATTTGATCATGCCTTGGTTTTTTGTTTTTTTAATTCAGCATGTAATAAGGGGGGGGGGGTTGATTTAGGGATGCTTCCGGTTTTTTCTGTGTGTTCAAATAAAATTGTAATTTCATTAAAGCTTTTATTGTCAATTCGCAGAATTAATTCTTGGGCAGTTTTGGTAGATTTAAAGTATTTATAGTCTATACCTTCCTTCGTGTTGTCCGTCATTTTTACTTCATCGGATTCCGTAATCCGGAATGTGGAGTGACTCAGCTTGAGTCAAGCAACAAAAATGGGAAAAAAGACATTGATTAACTTACCAAATCCAGAAAAGAAAGGAAATAAATAAAACCTCTTTCTTAGAGTTGTACCAAAATATAATAATGCACTGTATAAGAAAACACCGAAAACTCAGGTCAGAGGATACAATCTCGAGATTTTGAAACACACGTCCTCAACGTTCACTCCACTCCATAATATCCAAATGGGCTTTTCATAATGAATGAATAAAATGAATTAATTGTTCGTATAAAACTTGCAGCTGATTACAGTTCAGTTCAGTTCAGGTTTTGTGGGATATGGAGCAACAAAAAGGCTATTATCCTCTTGTTATGGATATGAATATCTATGTAAATAGCTATATGTGTCTTTCCTTTCTTAATTTATATCAAAGAACTTCTCATCTTCTGCAAAATTAAAATAAATAAATAAAAAAACCTGAAAAATTGCTTATTAACAATTGCATGTTCCAAAAGTTCTCTGAATTTGATGTTTTTGCATGGATCTATCTTCAGTATATTCCACAAGTTATTTCTTTGAGAAAAATATTTGTCATAAATTAAGAGAATGTGTTCCAAATCGTTATTTTCTTTGCAGGTGTTACATAAAGGGTTACTTGTTAATTGATATTTATGCAGGAGCCCTGGAGTTATAATCATTTTACTAATGATGCGAATACATAGAATCTCTTCTCTTCTGTTATTGGTCCGCGGCCGCGGTGGCCGAGTGGTCTAGGCATCGGATCATGGCTAGCGTGTCATGAGTTCGATCCTAGTACCACTAAAGATCCGCCGTGTAGGGGAGCGATGCACGTTAAATCTGTCGAGAGCTCAAACGTCCTCCCGTTGGTGTGATGTGGCAGTTAGGAGAGGGGTGCCAGCTCAGGTGTCGTCCGCGTCACTTGACCATGGTTCAAAATTACGCGGACCGTCGCCAAAAGCCCTCGTGTTGCTAATCAGTGCGACGTTAATATTCTCTCTCTCTCTCTGTTATTGGTCCAGTTAGATATTATCTCTATAAATGGGATGTTTCCTAAAATATTGCGATATTTGCTGGTATTATAATTCTCAATGGTTTTTCCTATTCTTTTTCAGAAATTATTGGTATTGATATTTTCAGGGGCAATTCAGTCCAATGAAACATTAGATTCCATTACCGATCTTGCAAGTTTGTCTGATCCAGATCATTCCACAGAAAATGCTTGAGTGTCCCAGAATCCAAAGAAAAATTAACTGGGTTCGAAGATATCAGGGGATTCTTCATTTTTACTTTTACTTTTATGTTGTTGAAGTTAACTTCTTATCGCACGGTAGGGAAAAATTTTCGTTACGCGTTACCCGTTACACGTTATAGGATGATTATAAGGTAGGGAAGTATTTTCCATTTCGGCGGTGCGATTTTCCGACTTTTTTGACGATTTTAAAACATCCATATAATTTTTACTTTTAAAATCAGACAAAAAATAATAACTGAATCGGAAAGATCATTTATTTAGCCACGATACGGAATTTTTTTTTTTTTTTTTTACAAAATAATGATATTTTATATTTTTTACGAATTTTCTAAAAGGCGTTAAAATTGATGCGTTTTTACGAAAATGATTTCTAAATCGCTGCGTATGAATTTATTTTCGTGTTATTAAAACAATATTCTACACTAAATAAGTTCATGCCTTTTTCTTTTAGATTCAGTCATTTAAAAAATAAAATGCCAACAACTTTTTTTTACGATTTTTCAAAAAATATTCAGAATTTTAATTAAACATTTAATAATTTCGTCATTTATAGAGATAATTGCACGAAACATTTTTTTCCGTGTGTAAACATTTATTATCCGTAATTAATGTAAAGATTGAAAAAATTGCTTAAAAATTACAGATTTTAAAAAAGTTTTTGTGTTTTTTGTCTAAAACACTTTTTACGAGAATTGATTAAAACAGTATTTTTGGTACATTTTTTATTTAAAAATTACTGTTCTTTGCAATTGATATGTGAATTTTCAAAACTTAAATGGAAAAATTAAGCGCTCAAAAAAATGAAAACTAAAAAAAATTTCTCAAACACACGTTCATTTCTCACACACATTAAAGTACGTTCATTTTTTTTTTTTTTTTTTTTTTTTTTTTGCAGAGGAATTCCAAGTGTTTGAAAGTTGCGCATGCGCATTGAGATAAATTCCCGGAGCCATACGCTGTTTTCAATCTTGGCTCTTTTTACTTGTAAACAAAAACGGCATTCGGTAAGATTACTTTAAAATAGATATGGAATTTCGTAATTTTGAAAATTTCTATATTTCTGTTTTTTTATGAACAAAGCTATTTTTTAAAAAAAACAATGGTTCCTTAAAAATTGTAAGCAAACTTTCAAATGTTACTTATGAGATGGATATACCAAATAATCTGTTATGGGATCTGTTAATTTTCCTATATATTGACACAAGAAAATGAAGGCATATAGTTCATTCTACAAGATTAAGACCTTTTCATTCAAAATTAAATTTCCAATTATGCTAAATTCATGAAGTTAACGTATAATTTAATGATAAACATCTGTTTTTCTTTGCATTTTATATTTCTGGTGATATTTTGATTTTATGCTGATGTTGTGTTTGTTATGATAGCTTTATGTGTTACAGTTAATATAAAAATGAAGGCATTAATACATTTTTTCATTTACGTAACACTTCTTAAAACAATATTTCTTAAATATGAAAAATATTTTACGAACATGAGTAAAATAATAGACAAAACATAATTAACCTTTCTTTTTAATCAAAAAGCTGCACATTATCTTTGAAAAACATAATAAAACTGATAATCTTTCATTTTTTAAAAAAAATGTAGTTTTAAATGTTAAAAAATAAAATAGAGACATATTAACTAGTTTTTTAATGAAATACCTGCATATTATCTTTGAAAAAAAATAGTAAGACTGATTATCTTTATTTTTTTTAAAAAAGGTAGTTTTAAATGTGAAACAAATAAAATAAATGGGAACTTAATTTGTCATGTTTTACGTTTCGAGATTTTTAAATGATATTGAGTGCAAAACCTACATTTATTATTTTAGTTACCACGAGCCTTTATATACGTAGAATGGTTATTGGAGTACCTGTTTCCTTGTGGAAACTTAACCTCCTATCATTGAAGATTTGGGTGTAGCTTTGTTTGGCTTTACCTTAGCCCAGTACTGCAGAAAAGTATTTAAGAATAAAGAGAAAACAGTTTTAAAAATAGGTGTTCTTTTTTCTTTTTTGTTAATTATAAATATGAAAAATTATTACTATAAGTAATGATGAAAAATATTTTAAAATTAAGTGTGATAATTGAAATTATGGGACAGAAATTCCTATTGAGTAACCCTGCACTATGCGCATCGACCACGAGCCTTTGATAACAAAATTATGTACTGAAGCCCCCATAAGCATAATGTGTGCGTGTGTGGAAATAGAATAATAACAATGATACTTTTCTATAAATGTACACAATAAATTTTTTTTTAGTATTATGTGTTGAAAATGAAAATTTTGCTTATACTTACACTTTTTCCACCTTAATTATTTTTTAAATAATAATTCTAATAATAAATTTGTTAATTATATATGAGATTACTTTAAATTAAAACTTAATTTTACATTTCATTACACCTAAGCCAAAGAAGTTAACTTCTACCGCGTGTTCACACTGATAAACGCATGCATTTTTTTTAAATGTGTGTGTGTCCAAAGAATGATACTCCAAAGTTCTGAGAGGCTTTGGCTAATTTATCAACTTCGTTGATCTCTATTCCCTTATGTGCCAGTACCCAAATGAATGTAATGGATTGAACTATTTGGAGAGTCTCTTGCAAAGTTGAACTTAAATTTAAAATCATCGTATGGATTTTCTATTAATATCTTGGAGATACTTTTTCAAACTAATAAACTGTCCGTCAGGATAACATAATTTTCTGCTTCGGTAATCCAATTTTGTGACGCAGTCCATATGGCTATAGTTTCAGCTGTGAAAATTGAAATCATCTCTTTTAGTAGGAAATTCTGTCGGGCGTTTTTCTTGGCAATCAAGATTCCTATGGATGTTTGATTTGTAGTTTTTGAGACATCTGTTGCTATTAGAAAACTGTTATTAAAATTTGTATGGATGTAATCTATAAACATATTTTTCACCATATCTGGAAGATCTTCGTTTTTAAAAGGAAATTCATGCGTATAGATGTTTATTTTATGACTTTCATAGATCGGTGGAGCCGGGATATATTGAAGAATATATTCTTTAGAGATACAGATTTCTTGGAGTTGGTTGATATTGTTTTTTGGAAAGTACTGATTTCTTTTTTTCTATATTTATAGAAAATTTCATTAATATCCGAAAATAATCTTGCATTCGGTGACCAGTTCTTTAACGCTAGTTGTTTAGTTAAAAAATTTTGACAAAGGAAATTATGACAGTTATAAATATTGCTATTCATAGATTCTCCTCTTAATAAATCTACCGGAGTGTTCCTTGGAGACTTAGGCTTAATCGTAAGGCAGCATTATATATCGGTTCTGGTTTCTCTTTATTAGTACCCTAGCAAAGGAAAATAGTTGACTTCCATTGTCAAAGATAGAGCGGATTGTAGCATTTATAACCGTTAAAGATGATCAGTTCTTGTTCCTATTTTAAGAGAAGGTAAGACTTTATTGGCATTTAAATATATTTGAATCCTTTCTGTCGCAGGTAATTGATATGATTTTTCCAAGTGATATCAGGGTCAAAGATTATACCTAGGATCTTTAGATTCTTCACTTCGGGAATAGGTTTGTGGGATATTTTAAGTAGCGGAGGTATAACTTCTTTTTCTGGAAAAATTGATTAGACTGCTTTTTTCTGGGGAGGATGTCAATTTTCATTTTTTTGCACCAGGCTTAAATATTATTGAATGATTCTTGCATTTCACCTTTTGTTTCATTCCAATTTGTACCGCTATTATATAAAAAGATATCATTTACATAAATCAGTAAATGGCTGCCATGTTGGATTTCGAATAAGTCTGACATATAAATCATAAAAAGAGGAAAGGGCTCAAAATACAACCCTGAGGTACGCCATAATTATTTTTGATGATTTTCAAAAATTTATTTTTTCATTTTATTTGTATTGTGCTCTGATGTAAGAAGTTTTGAATCCATCGTAACAAATTATCAGAATATCCGACTTTTTTTAGTTGAGAAACCAGACCACTTGGCCACATTGAGTCATATGCTGCTTTAATATCTAATGCTACCAAAATAAAATATTCCTTGCGTTCTCTAGCTAGTATTATATCGTGCTGTAACTGATTTAGAGAGTATTAATGCTGCCTCTATGAGGGTAAAAACCATGATGATTTAAATGAAAAATTTTATTGCGAAAACTGGAATCTATCATTCTGTGTGCAGGATCATTCTTTCTGATAATTTAGCAATTACTGAGATTAGTGATATTAGACGGTATGACGCAACTTACTTGGGATTTTTGTGAGGTTTTAATAAAGGTAAAATAACTGAGTTAGTCCAATCTGTTGGGATATGACTTGAAAATCAACTGTCATTTAAAGATTTTAGAAGTAGATTTATTCCTTTGGTGAGGGGATTGCTTGGAGAGAAATTTTATCATGTCCTCGACTGCTGTTCTTTTGATGAAAGATATTGCTAGTTCTAATTGTTTTAAAGAAAACGGTTAATTAATATCTTAAATATTGTCTGGAATAGTGGTATTTTTAATACTATCGCTATTTAGTTTTGCATAGTATCGTAAACAAAAATTTGCTTGGGATTGTTCGTTAGTTAATATGATTCCATTGTTCTCAATAATATTAAATGAAGAATAGTTAGAATTTCCTCTATTTTTGATTATCCGAAAAATAAAAAGATCTTTGAGAGAGGTGATTTTTTTCGCATGTCTTGTGGCAATAACCTCCTTTACTGGATTTAATTGTTCGTTTGTTTTGTGCTTATTTCTTTGTATTTTATCCAATCTTCCTCTTTAAAATGCTTTCTTGTTTTTTTTTTTGCTCTTAAATGCCCACATGCTGCTGTCCACCATAGAGCTCTTGAACTAATCAGCTTTGTTTTTAAATGCCGAGATGAAATTAGGGATTTTTTTTAAATAATTTTTCTGTAATATTCACATGTTGATGTTTTCACACATTTGAACTTAACTTTTGTTGAAGAAGATTATAGAAAGGTGGTCACTTCCAAAATTATCGGTATTTGCGGACTAAGATAATTCAGAATTTAAATTTATTGATGATAAAGAGAGAAAGATCTATTGCTGTAAATATTCCTGATGAATGGAGATAAGTTGGACTTCTATCATTTAGCAACATTAGATCATTTTCAAGAATCCAATCAAAGATCCTTTTTCCAGGAGCATTGGAATTTTTTGAGCCCATACTTCATGAGATACTGTGATCATCAATATATGATGCAATTTTTAATAAACTGGCGTCATCAAAGTTACTCGGTGGAATGTAAATGTTAAAAATTGTAAGAGGAACTGTATTTATCTGAGCTTTGACTGTTAAAATTTCTAGGTCTGCACTAATTTAGGGAAACAAATTTATGGCACTAAATCTTTTTTAAGGCTATCAATAATCCTCCTCCTCTTCTGTATTCTATATCAATTCAGAAAATATTCTTATCGGGAATAGTGAAACAATCATTTGGATATAACCATGCCTCCTGAATTATTAAAATGCTTGCGATTTGAAAAATTGAAGCAAAAATAAAATCTGATCTCTTGTTTTTAACTTCGCGTGAATTCCATTGGATTAGATTCATACTGTAAGGGGAAAATAAAGATGATAGACAAAGTATCTGGTAAGATGTCCAAAAACAATAAAGCAGATTAGTATTGATTTTTTACTGAAAATAAAGGAACATTGTACATATATCTATATTTTTTTTATTTTGTTCCATGAACTTTTAAATACATTTCCTCTCTGTTCTGATAATTTTTTAAGTCTTTTCATTTAGTTCCCTTTTTTGGAAATGGAAACTCTGTTAATGGGACTATTGATAACATTTTACGAATTTTTACTTACACATGATGGTGCCTCTGTAGCATAGGGACCCGTATCCTTCATACTGTTGATATAGTAGCAGTGGTGTAGTCATAGACGTCTTGAGGTCCTGGGCTTCTAGGTAAAAGAAGGCCCTGGGCCCCTACACAAATGTAGGCCCCACCTATGACCCTTTAAAATAGACAGTGCATAGCATACGCGTTGTCAAATACTCGTACAAACAACAACCCGAAGCAAATAAATGTGAATGACTTACAATCGTACAAACAGGCTCGACCGAATACCTCCTTTTGACTAATTGAGTAAGAAGGGTAGGGTGTATAATGGTATATAGGCCTATTCCTGTACATGGACAACGGCCATCATATGTAGCCAGTTGACATATCGTCCAAAATTCCCTGTTTTTTTGGAGAATGAAATCGGAAATAATATGTGACAGTTGATATTATTCGAATTATGATCTTATAAAGATTGAGTAGAAGACAAGACGAGGAGGCCCTGGGCCTGACCCCAGTTCGTCCATGTCTTAAGACGTTCCGGGTGTAGCTACACCACTGCTACCACCTTATTGTTGATGGGATAGTACGAAAGGAAAATGAGCGGAAACGTGACAGCATTTAGTAAAATTGATCCACGATAACATGCCCAAGTAACGACTTAGCTTCTTATATCTTTCCGAAAATACGTCACTGTATCTACGATGTTGAACCTCCAAGACGCCAGTAGAATCAGACACAGTGACAAAATAGAAAATCTCACGCGACGAAACACTCGAGAATGAAAGGTGAACTTTTTATTTGACATGCATTCTTGGCGCACTACTTGGTCTAATGGAATACTATTTTCTCGAATAACAGTACAAATTTAGTGAAAAAAACTTTCCTCTATGAATAAATTTTATTGGGAGTTCCTCCCACCAACAGCTCCGAGAAGGAATGAATTCTTTGAAATAGAATACAGGAAGGAATACTTCCTGTTAAAGAGTATTAACATGAAGAGTTTTAACAACCTGGTAGCGGTTGTTGGTGTTTGAGGGCTCTCTCGAGTAAAGATCAGCCAAAACCAGTTTCAAACTCAGATTTATTATCCCACTGACTTAAACCAAATAACTGAAGGTAGGAAATGCACTACGTAATTAATAAGAAGAATAATCACATGGCTTAAGGATACTTAACACATATGAGTATAATCAACTCCACTTACTCTTGGAGCACTCTAGACTTCTACGCTAGACTTCACGGTAAATCGTACTTGCACGACCTATGGTCGTAGTTCATAAGCTCAATCTTATAACTTATTCTCCAATTATTAATAATTGAACATACAGCGACTATCCATCGACTAACTGCGCGTGCCTACATGTCCAGTCTTAAATATAACAACTCATTTACATAAATCAAGTCTTCTTCGAGAGAGAAAGTTTCCAATAGAACATACAGTTAAAAAGAAATAAATTTACCCCAAGAGGATTAGTTGAAGATTCTGGGATAGGCCCGTTACAGAGTTCTGGGCAAAGCTAGTCTACTCTACATGAAACAATGAACATAGATGACAGGGAAGCAGAAATTGCCTTCAATACCCGACCATTTTGATGTGATGATCTCCTCGTATCTCTCATTTCTGCGAAATTGTTTATTTTTTTTAAAGATTAATTTTTTCGTTAAAATTAAAATGTTTATTCTTCAATAAACCTACGATTCGATTGCAATTCTTAAAATAGGACAAAGAGGTCAGTTCAACCTATGGTATATGTAAATAGTTTTAAGGTTACTCATTTGTCATAAAATATTTCAAATTTATGGCGTCTTCATAGTTTTGAAAACTAGGCACAGTATTTTCTTTAACTCTGTCTAAGTAAAACAATGCTAGTTCTCCCCTTTCACACGCTGGTTATCATGTTTGATATATTTATTGAGAATCTATTCTTACTTAATATTGCAAAGAGGACCCTTTCAAATTAAGGAAAAGCATCATCTTTATACATAAAATATACGTGTCACAGTGTTTGTCCGCGATGGACTCCCAAACTACTCAACCGATCATAATATAATTTTGCATACTGTGTGTCATTTCGTCCAACTAAAAACATAGGATGGTTTTTATTTCAATTAATCACGCCATAATTTTTTTATTGCCGGAAATGTGAAGAATCCGAAAACGTTGCCAGATTCCCGTAAGGGATGCTCATGTATCTGTGGAAGCAAATATTGCAACAGAGGGTGAAAGTTTTCGGTACTCTCGACGTTATTTAAACAGCCATCCGATTTTTGTTTTTTAAATCAGACAAAAAATAATTACGGAATCGGAAAGATCATTTCTTTTGCCACGATACGGTATAATTTTTTTTGCAAAATAATGATATTTTCTATTTCTTAAGATTTTTTTTTTTAAAAAGGAGTTAAAACTGATGCGTTTTTATGAAAAACTTTTTCTAAATTGTTGCGTATGAATTTATTTTCATGTTATTAAAATGATATTTTTTACTAAATAATGTCATGCTTTTTTCTTTTTGAAACATAAAATACCAAAAACTTTTTTATCTACGGTTTTTTTAAAAAATGCTCAAAATTTTAACTCAACATTTAATAACTTCGTCATTTATTAAAATTATCGTACGAAACTTTTTTCCGTTTGTAGAATAATGTTATCCAATTTCTGTGTGAAGATTGAAAAAATTGCTTAAAAATTATGGATTTTAAAATTTTTTGTGATTTTCGTAAAATACCGTTTTTGCGAGAAATAATTTAAACAGTCTTTTTTGTAAATTTTTTTTATTTTAAAGTTTTTTGTTTTTGCAATTAATGTGTGAAAGTTCAAAACTTTAACGTGAAAGTTAAGCCATCTAAAAAAATGAAAACTTTTACAAGAAATTCTCAATTGCGTCAAGGTCATTCACTTCGCGTTAGCTTTCTGTTAGGAAGACGGGAAAGGTTGAGGTAGTTTTGAGTCTTTAGCTGCGTAGTAAAAAGGGGAATTCCCTCATAACACGGGACGCTCATTCATATAACGCATCACAACCGATAGTGTCGCCCATCCGGTATAGTGGTTAGCGACGCTGACTGTTGTGCCGTTGGGCCTGGGTTCAAATCGAATCCCGGAGAAGACATGGATGTTTGTAAATGTATAGTGCCTTCACGGCATGGGTACTCTAAATAGCCGTCGAGCCGCAAGTCCTCTCGTGTGGTTGGTGGAGGGGGAAGAGAGGTGGGAAACCCCTGACCACTTCCAGGGTGTTCAACCTCAAAATTGGGGTGGAACCGAGCCAAATCGTACTGTCACCTGCATGGTGCTCAAAGCTACGGCTAACGACAGGCGTACAATATATAGCCCGATGCCATGATGAATATCGTGGGCCTCGATCTGACTACGTCAGACAGGTGGCATTAGTAACAACAACAACTGATAGTTTTTTTATTCTTAAAGATTGATTTATTGAAGAACAGTAGAATATAAGAAAAAAAATATTAAAAAAATAAGGAAATATTCTTAAATATATTTTTATCACATAGTATTATTTTCTTTTTGAATTTTATACTGTGAAATGAATCAATATCGTTGCGTTTAAATAAAAATTATTTTTAAAACTTTTAGTATCAGTGATTTAAAAAATAAAAAGCCAAAAACTTTTTTGAACAAACTTTAATAAAACACTCAAAATACTTAATAATTAATAATTTCTTCTTTTATAAAGATAATTGCATGAAATTTTTTTCCCGTGTGTCAAACATTTCAAAAAATCCTCACAATTTTACTTCAAGATTTAAAATAGCAGTGAAATTTCGTAATTTGAAAAATTTCTACAAGGGGTGATCAAATGAAAAGGTACGAAACGACACGGTGAGTACAAATGTAGACTTTATTCAAAATATACACCATAGGCCTGAGCACAACAATCCCACTGATGAACAAGCCGCATGATTCCTTGTTCCCAGAATTCCTGTGGCTGTGACGAGACCTAGTCCTTCACAGTGACCTTGAGTACGTCGTCCGAGTAGAAGCGCTTCCCTTTCAGGTGTTTCTTCAGTGGACCAAACACATGGAAATCGCAGGGCGACATGTCCGGACTGTAGGGCGGATGGTCCAACGTCTCCCATTTGAATTTTTCCATTTTCATTTGTGTAACTCTGGAGACGTGTGGACGAGCGTTATCATGGAGCAGAACCACACCCTCCGGGAGCAGCTATGGTCTTTTATTCTTGATGGATCTGCGTAGGCGTCGGAGTGTCTCACAGTACACATCGGAGTTAATGCTTTTTCTGTGCTCGAGGAATTCCACAAGTAGCGGACCTTGAACGTCGAAAAAGACAGTGAGCAACACCTTGCCTGCTGACTTCACGGCTCTGAACTTTTTAGGGTCCACTGCATGCTGTCCCGCTTTGTCTCTGGCTCGTAGTGATGGCACCAGGTCTCATCACCTGTGACGATCCGCTTCATGAAAGCGGGGTCTCACCGAAACAGATGTTCCAGTGCTAGTCCCATACGCAGTTTCTTTTGCTGGTCGGTGAGCTGCTTCGGAACCCAAGCGGCACACACCTTCCGAAATTGGAACCTGTCGTGAACAATTGTCCACACGGTTCCATAGCTGACATCCACCTTCAGCGCCAACATTCGCAATGTGACACGCCGATCACTTCTCACTAGGTTGTCCACCTTGTCGATGAGATCGCTCGTGATGACAGTGTTTGCCTGGCCTGGTCTCTGGTCATCACCCACACTCTCACGGCCTGCACGAAAACGGGCACTCCATATTCTGACAGACTTGTCAGAGACACATTTCTCCCCGTAAACGGTCACCATCCGCGATGAATAGCTGCCAGTTTCTCACCTTCCGCTGTCAGAAATCGGATAACACTTCGCTGCTCCTCAATCGTCGAATTTTGCAACGCGAAAGCCATCCTGTCCTCATACGGACTGCCGCATCATTTGGACGCCGCTTTTTATAAGAGCTTTTGCTCTCTCCTGCGCATGCGGGCGCCCGCGCATGATCCCCCCGATCCCAGTCAGAGCCTCCAATGGCATCCCGAGATGTCTCGCTACATTCTCCCATGGCGGAATATGCAAATATTTAACTGTTTCATTTTTATGTCGTTTCTTACCTTTTCATTTGATCACCCCTTATACTTTTCTGTCTTTTTTCAACATACAACTATTTATAAAAAGGCAACATTTTCGTTTCCGGAACTAAAAAATTGCTACGAAAGAATTGTAAAGTGAGTGAGTGATTTATAAATTCGCACTGTTCGCCTATTCGAGGGTTTTTGGCGATGGAACTCGAAATTTACAACCATGGTCAAGTGACGAGGACGACACCTGAGCTTTCACTCATCTCTCCTAATTACCACACCACACCAATGCAAGAACAAATTTCGAAAAAGGCAGTTTTAGTGACATAGTTAAAGAAATCACTCACATCGCGCTCATACACACACATAAGTGCTATCGTAGTAGTATATAAATGCGGGTTCTGCCGGGTGGTGGTGGAGGTGGTTGTGATAAGGTTGTGGTGGTAGAGATAAGGTGGTGGTGGTAGAGATAAGATGAGGCAGGGGTGGTGGTGGGGGTAGAGATAAGGTTTTGGTGGACGCAGTAGATAAGGGGGTGTTTGATATTATTGACAGATTATTTCTTTTTTAAGATTTGGATTTACATAAAAAAAATCAGAATACTTTATTCTTAATGATGTATGATCATTGACAATAAGATAAAATGTACGCGACTTTTGTAATACGGCATTAAAATAAATTCATTGAAAGAGATAAAAGATTCATTTGAATGTTATGGGGATTCTGTATATTGATAACAGGGAATGAGGTGGACGCGGTAGGTAAGGGAAGGAGGTGTTTGAAGAAATTGCTTACCTAAGGGAGGTGGTGCCCCCTTTGAATGTGAAAAAAAAGACTTTTTTAATAGGTGTTCAAATATTAATTTTTTAAATTTAAAAATGCGACATAGCTTTTTATTAATAAATTGTGATGTAAAACACAAGTTTTGAATTACTAAATTAAACACGTATTAAAAGTGAGGAAGAAGATATTAACATAGTAATAATTTCAGTTTTAGAATTCTGGGAATTGAACCCGCGTAAGAAAAATTATTTCAACGGGATAGTAGATTCTATTTCTTTAGCCACTATCCAGTTGAAATACGGTTAAGCTTCGAATTTTTAGCATATAAAATAGGGTATTGCACTGAGGATTATTCATTTTTCAAAATGGTAGCGACGGAGGAAGTTGTACATTCTGTGTGTTTATATATAAGTTTATGTGCTTTTTTCGGTATTATTTACATTTTTACTGGAGGCGAAAAGGTTGCAGTGGATTTTGTTTTGAAGTTAAACAAAACTAGGAACTTAACCTTTTCGATGTAAAATAGACCCTTTAAATAAATGGAGGAAACATATCAGAATCCTAAGCAAGTGGCAAGTTTCGGTGGTGTAGACGCATTACATCTCGTGCAGTCGACGGCAAAGTATCCAAAAAGCACATTAAGGATTGGTTCCAGGGAGTAGATGCATATACACTGCACAAACCAATCCAAAAAAAATTTCCGACGAACCGTGTCCTTGTATATTCGATTAATCAACAATGGCAAGCCGATTTAATGGATTTCAGTAGTTTGCAAAAACACAACGAGGGTTTTCTATATATTTTGACTTATATAGACATTTTATCCAAATATGCCTGGGCTATCCGTTTGAAAACAAAGCGTGGTAAAGACATCGTCAAAGTGTTTAAAATTATATTTTCTATAAGAAAACCCAAGTTCTAACAGACAGATCCCGGAACAGAATTTACAAACAAGACATTTCAAAAGTTTTTTAAACAAGAAGATGTTAGATTTTTTACAACGCATAATAATACCAAAGCTTCGGTCATTGAACGATTTAAACGAACCCTTAAAACGAAAATGTGGAAATATTTCACAAAAAATCATTCTTATGAATACGCACAAATTTTGAATGATTTATTGCATAGTTATAATCATACTTACCATTCAAGTATTAAAAGAACTCCTACTGAGGTGACTCCGGATAATGAGAATGACGTATGGTTTACGTTATACGGTGATGTGGAAGGCATGAAAAAAAAAAGCATGTGTTTTTAGTGTAGGAGACATCGTGCGCGTTTCGGAACATAAATTGCTCTTTAAAAAAGGTTATGAAACAAACTGGACCGAAGAATTATTTGTAGTGACAGAATGCGTGCCGAGACATCCCCTCGTTTATCGGATTAAGGACCTGTTGGAAGAGCATATTCAAGGTACGTTTTACGCTCAAGAACTTCAAAAAGTTCGCCAGAAAGAAACTTTCCCCATCGAAAAAGTATTACAGAAACGAGTTAAGAAAGGTCAAGTTGAATATAAAGTAAAATATAAGGGTTATCCATCTAAATTTGATCAGTGGATTCCATCCTCTGATTTATTTACTTTATAAAGGCGTGTATACTTCTTTCATCACTCATTTTCAAAAATGTCTTTCTACGTAACACTACCAACCGATAGTTCCATGAATTATTTTCCAGAAAACAAAATATCGCATTTTTTAATGAGATTACCAAATCTTATTGAATTGAAAGGAGAATGGGAAGTGGGCCTAGTTGAATTTATTTATCCCCACACTTGGTATAATGTGAATAACAATAATAATGTGTTTGGGTTTGATCTGGGTGACGGACAGATATTAGCAAGAAAAATTCTACCAGGATTTTACGAATCAGTGCCTGATATTTTGAAAGCCATGACGATTAAAGCCCACCAAAATAAAATTTATTTTAATTATAATCCCGTGACCGAGCGAGTTCGTGTTACTGTAAAAACAAAGCTAAGGTGATTTTAGAAGATGGCTTAGCACAAGTACTAGGGTTTAACCCATGCAAAATCGAATCAACTGATAGTTCTAAAGAACATATGATAGAAAGCCCATTCGGGGCAGACCCATGGGCCAATTATAGAGTTCTTTTACTGTATTCTGATATTGTTGAACCGCAAATTATCGGTGGCGTGTTAGCCCCTTTGCTACGCATCGTGAATGTGACAGGACATGACGGTGAAATTGTATGTGTGAAATATGATCGACCACATTATGTACATGTTAGCCGAAAACAAATTGACTCTTTAGAAATCGTTATAAGGTCTCACACGGGAGAACTTATACCATTTGAACGCGGGCGATTCTACGTGAAGCTTCACTTTAGGCAGAAGTATGTATCATAATGTTTGTTGCTTATAATTGTTGGCAAAAATAGTTTGAAGATTATTATACACATCAGTCGGGAAGTGGTCTCGGTTATTATCAAGGTACCCCTTTGCAAAAGGGTTATAGATTTGGAGGATTGTTTAGAAGTCTATTTAGGGCTGCTGTCCCTCTTTTTAAATCAAGTGCGAAGGCTGTTGGGAAACAATTGTTTCATAGTGGTGTAGATGTGCTAAATGATATTTCCTAGGGTGATAATTTTAAAGTAGCAACTCAACGTCGCTTAAAAGAAGCGGGTCGAAACTTGACAGAAAAATCTTCCAATAAAGTAAAAACCATGATTGGTTCTGGACGACGCAATAAAAAGAGAAAGCAATCTAAAAATAGTATCATTCGACTCAAATCGAAGAAGGTGAAAACACGCGATATTTTTGCTTATAAAAATGACTTGTTTAATACATAAAGATTCTCCTACCTGTGTGAATTCCGAACTAGACTTGTTTTAATTCCTCCGACACAGACAGCTATAGAAAAAGGAGGATTTATTGAATATCATCCACTGGTTAATATACGAGATGGGGGGCCTGTGGAATTTAACATATCTGGGAGCAGAGAAGACTATATGGACTTGTCCGCTTCATATTTACATGTAAAAGTTAAAATCACCAACTTGGATGGAACGTCTTTTGCAGAAAACGAGCCGGTAGCTCCAGTGAATTTATTTTTACATGCTTTGTTTGGACAAGTAGACGTGGCCTTGAACGAAAGAGTGGTCTCTTCTAGCAATACTTACCCCTATCGTGCCTATGTAGAAACCTTACTCAACTATGGTGAAGATGCCAAGAAAAGTTTATTGACTTGCGAGTGTTTTTATGATACCTTTTTAGATGTGTCCGACCCTCTTCAAAAGGAAAATGGAAACGAGGGGCTTAAAAAACGCTATGTTTTGACGCTTAAAAGTCAGATATTGGACATGATTGGAACTCTTCATTGTGATATTTTTCAACAAAATCGTCTTTTACTGAATTTAGTGGATGTAAAAATAAAAATGACCCGCACGAAACCTGATTTTTGTTTGATGTCAACTAAAACAGGAGAACCTTATAAAGTTGTGTTACAGCATGCGTCTTTATTTATTCGCAAAGTGAAAGTCAATCCAGGTGTTTCTTTAGGCCATGCTAAGGCTTTATAAAAAAGTACAGCGAAATATCCAATTGACAGAGTGTTGTGTAAGACTTATTCCATATCAAAGGGCAGCTGGTCCTTCATGCAAGACAATGTGTTTTTAGGAGTTATGCCAAAACGTGTTGTTGTAGGATGTATAGACAACGCCGCGATAAATGGGCAATTGAGTCTTAATCCCTTTTTATTTGACCATTGCAACGTTAACTTTTTGAGAATTTACGTTGATGGGCAACCAGTTCCTGCCAAACCCTTAGAACTGAATTACGAAACCAACTGTTATATAAGAGCCTATCACCAGATGTTTTCAGGCTTTAACCGTGATAGTGGAAACTATTTAACGCGGGAAGAATTTGCTCAAGGGCATACACTTTATGTTTTTGATCTTAGCCCAGATTTATGTGATGGACCGCATCTTAATTTACAACATCAAGGCAATTTACGATTAGAAATTAAGTTTGCTAATGATCTCTCGAAAACTATTTCAGAATTTATTTACGCAGAATTTGAAAACATTATAGAGATTAATAAATCTCGTCATATTCTTTGTGATTTTCCAAACTAAAAAAAATAAAATAAAAAAATAAACAGCTTACAAATTAACAAGATTTTGCTGCAAGACCCATGGACAAAAAATATTTTCTGGATGTGTACGCAAGCGACTGCTTGCCAGAAAGGATGGTGCACTATCCTACATGCTTCGTCTGTAACATTGATTCTTCGTCACAGCCCGGTAGTCACTGGATAGCCTTCTATTTATTATCCCCAAATGAAGGGGAGTTCTTCGATTCTTATGGAAACGAGCCGACATATTTTACAGGACCTATTGCCAACTTTGCACTTCGCTATAGCCGAATGAAGTATAACCCAATGACCTTACAATCAAATATAACTGCTGTGTGTGGACAGTATTGTGTATATTACTTGTATACTAGATGTAGAGGTAAAACTCTGAAAAACATTCAATCCTATTTTGTCAATTGTGATGTATGCAACGACCGTCGTGTGTACGATTTTGTATGTAAACGATTTCGTATATGTGTCAATTTTTATCAATAAATAAATATTTAAACTGTATATAACTTGTGTCTGTCTTTTTCTGTTTAAACCTAATGCTTGCCCATATTTTATTCATTCAAAATGGAATTTCCGAGCTTACAACACCCTTTTACAATGATGGTCGCTGGACCAACTCAATCGGGAAAATCGTTTTTTGTGCGAGATCTGCTAAACTTTAAGGCCTTGATGTTTAAGCCATCCATCGACAAAGTGATTTGGTTTTATGGGATAAGTCAACCACTGTATGATGATATTGAAAATGTGGAATTTGTGGAGGGGTTTTCTTCGAATTATAAAGAATATTTAAATAAGAATACGTTGTTTATTATCGACGACTTAATGGCAGAATGTGGAAACGATCCTCGACTATTTCAATTATTCACAAAAGGTAGCCATCATTTAAATTTAAGTGTCATTTTTATTAGTCAGAATATTTTTCATAAAGGTGGAGAAATGAGAAATATTAGTTTAAATACACACTACTTGATACCGTTTAAAAATCGTAGGGATCTAAGTCAGACAATTGTACCCGAATCATATTAAATTTTTTCAAGAAGTTTACGATGACGCTACTAAAAAACCGTATTCTTATTTATTAATCGATTTAAGAAACACGTGTCTCGAGGAAATGAGGTTACGCACACAGAAAATTAGTTTCCAACATGACATTGTCCAGTCAACAAGTCAAAGATTTGCAGTTCATTTATACCTGCCCTCACCTGTTACGTAAGCATTTATTGAAGAAATTACCTAATCATAGCGTAAAAGCGATTTGTGAGTGTGCTTTGAATCTTTTAAAGGGAAATATCCCCATAACTAAACAACAAAAAAAGTTTTTGACAAAGTACAAATCTACTTTAAGAAAAATTGGTAATAAAAAAGGAACTTTATACAAGAAGAAAAAATTAATTATACAACATGGTTTTTTTTTAAACATTCTCATTCCAGCAGCCATCTCAACTTTACTCAATGCAGCAGGCTAAAAAATTTGTGCTTATTCCAGAAGATCAATTGATAAAAAATACTCCTAGTCAACAGAAAGCGACAGAATTTGATCACCAAATGTCTAAAATCTTAAACAGTAAGCTGCCTGATTATGAAAAAGTACACCGTTATTATGAACTCGTTAAAACGAAAAATGAATTTGCAAGACTACAACCTACCAGGAATAACTTCTGAAAATCATGCATTTGAAGATGAGCACCCTGTTCAAAAGGATGAACCTGTCAAATTGAAAGAAGAAATCAATCCTAAAGTGGAAGCAAATTACATGCCTATTATTTTAGAGTCTGTGCCAAAGTTTTATAAAATCAAGCATCGACGTTATTGAACATTCTAAAGATAAACCAAATATTTTGAACTGGAACGAGCATGGGGAAGTTTCTTTTAAAGATAAAAAATACCAATATTCTAATTTAGCCAATCTGTTTAATATGATTTTTACGAATCGAAAGCAATCTACCATTATTGCTAAGGAAGAATTTTTACAAGCTTTACAAGAATTGAATATCCCTAGACACTATATAAAAAATAAACACTTGAAAACTCTTTTTGTTAAGCATGAAATGCTAACGGTGCCTGTAAAAACGCAAACATATGTCAAACCAGTTGTTAAACAAAATAGGATTAATGAAAGACCAAAGTATGAAGAAATCCATTGGGAATCTTTTTAAATAAAAACGTTTTAACTTTATGTGTGTTGTCCTATGTTTTACATCTTTTTTTAAACACAGGAAATATAATTCACAAATTTTATATTAAAAGTTATCCTTACAAAAGTATGACAGAGTTTTATTAAAGGAATTTTTTAATATTCAAAATCCTCTCATGGTTATAAACTTAATGTTTCAATAAAAAAAATTACTCAGTAAAAGTAATTGGTAAACATATAATCATCAGTTTAACTTGTAACAATGATGTAAATTTTAAGTCAAAATATTGCTCTCTTTGTTGCTTCTTTATTTTTCATATGCGTCGAACACCTGTAAAAA
>BMAO01008570.1:0-126223 GCA_019973975.1 Trichonephila clavata
AAATAAAAAGGGATAAAGAGTTTTACATTCGTAAAAGCCTGTGCAACGCTGGGCTACACGGGGAGAAAAAGAAACCTGCTGAGAAGGAAAAAAAGTGGAATGAATTTCGGTAAAAGAGGAATTTGAACGACGTAAATATAGAATTCACTCACACCGCGCGAACCTTCCTCCCTCCAGAAATGCTGGCGTAGACAGGAAAGGAAAAATGTCCACAGGGATTAAATTATACTCTCGGAAAAAGCCAATGTAACGCCCAGCTAAACGAAGGGGAAAAGACCCTCCGACGGGGCAAAGAGGGGGAAGAAATTTCGAAAAAGAGAATTTTAATAACATTAATATAGAAACACACTCTAGTAAGTGCTGACACCGAGAGGGAAGGGGAAATTTCCATGAGCACAAAAAGTTACACACTCAAAAAAGCACGTGCAACATCGGGTCATAGTTACATATATTAACTGATTGTTAAGTAACGAAGTACATATAGCATAAAAGCTATTATGCCGAATTCATAACGAATACCTTTAGTTCTAAAGCAGGATATTGAATTAACTTCAGATATTTACTTACTTACTATATCGAATTTCAGAAAAAGAATGTTAATATTTAGATCATTGAAATAATAAGAATCTACAGGGAAAGTTTTATCAATGGAAAATGAAAAAAATCATAAATAAAAATGAGCCAAAATAAAACAATTCTGGGAGAAGAAAGATTCAGCTGCCTCTAAGCTCAAAACTCCCCAATTAAAGAATCAAGACTCATTCTATAATAATTCTAAAAGTATAAATGCTCTAAACCATTTTTTTTTCTTGTTTCCTTTTTAGCTATCAGACTTCGTTCGAAACCAGGATTTTGAAGATACGTATACATGTGTAATTTTTTGATATTTAGTGTCCATGAATAAGAATAAACATATAAAATTGTTTTAAGAATATTACATAGTAAAATTTACTAAAATTAAGACTTTTTTTGGCAAAAACTTAGAAAGAATGACATATTTTCAAAACATTCGCCTTTTACGGAAAAGGCTTCTATAATAATAAGATTTTGCCTATGTATAGATTAGATATTTGAATAGAGCCTGAAATTTGATTTATGAAAAATTCACATTATTTTCACAGTTGCAAGCAATTGAAGTAATAACTGATATTTTTTGTTAAAATTTCTCTATTCGGATGGACTATAATTTGAATAAATACACTTCTAAATACTATATTTCTAAAGTCCAAGTTCAGGCTCTGAACAAAAAGTCTTAGCTACATATAAGTAGAATATTATTTTTTTAGAAGCATTTTCCATTAAAAGAGAATGTTTTGAAAATATATCATTATTTCTTAATTTTTTGTGATTTAAATGCAATATTTTTCTGCATATATTACATTAAGAATATTAACAATAAAAATATTTAATTTTTTATTGTTAATATTCTTAATATAATTTTATATCTATATATCTTAATTAAGGTGACACTAAATACCAGAAAATTTATTCATTTATACGCATTTCGAAAACCACAGTTCCGTACGTAGTCGGATACCATAAGTTTCAGGTATATTTTTAACTAGCTTTTACCCGCGGCTCAGCTCGCGTTGATGTCTTTGAATAACTGTCAAAATCGTAATCATTATCGTTAGAAAGTAAATAATATAATATGGTAATTTTTTTTATTGCTTGACTGGAACCAATAAAATTTTAAAATTCTAAAATTGAGCTTAGTTTAAAAAAACTGAAAGCGCAATTTATTGTAATAATTAACAACAAAAATTCAATAACTTAAACTATTAAAATTTATAAAAATCGAAAGTATCTACGTTTAATTTATAATTCCTCTTTAAAAGAGCTCAAAACAGAATATTATTCTAAAACTATAGAAAACTAATAGAACTTCTAGAATATTATTCAGAAACTATATTATGCTACTGTATACCATATTATATGTTCTTCCGTCAGTTGCAGATATGTGAAAATTTGGGCATTGGACACACCAATCAGGCTACATATAGTTGACAATGGGAAAAATATTGCTTTTCCAAATGCACCCCTGTTATCTTTATTAATAGCAGCAGTAAAACTGGAAATTGAACTCGTTTGAATTGAAACAGTAGGTCGTCAGTGGGGATACTTGGAATTCGAGGTATGATAACACTATATTTTTCATGACATATGTTAAAATATTGGCACCAAGAATATTCTGCCTCAATTTTGTGATCCAAAGCCTCGTTACTTTACATAGTCGAGGAGCATCGAGATTTTGCATAAGTAGAACTGGTACATTTAGTTTTAATTGAAGTTTATGTGTGGGTACACTCGAAAATTCAAGTGAATTTAAGAACTCCGTGGGGTATGAAGTACTTTGCTATTTATCCATGATTGTATTCATTGATAAATATTTCTTCATCCCCCCTCTCCCTCACACATTGTTAAAATTTTTAATGTTGATTTTATGGACAATGTCATTGTTAGGCGCCAATATTGACCTTGCGCGCAACCACTGATATCAATTTAAATTTTGTTGCAAGCCCAGGTAAATTTGAGCAATAAGATTTACATAATCTTCTTCTACATTACAAAATTCTCTAGAAGTTAAATATAACCTCCAGCCTTTGCGTCCTAATATCCATAACCGATTTTCAATTGCGTCTCTGCATAATGTTCCGAATCTACGTCATTATGAAGATACACTCTCATATTCGTTTTCAGACTGAATTTTTCAACTTTTGCCCATAAGCTTGATGATTTAATAGAGACTGATTTCATCTGCCGGGGTACCCTCTCTAGATTACAGGAAGAGTTTTTCAAATTTCACCAGCCAATATATAATAAAGCTACCATTCCTCCTATAATATCTGTACTATCTCCTAAATCCTGAATAGTCCGATTTAACGCTTCTATAGCTTTCTTGTGAGACATCGTACTTTCATCCCACACTAAAAGCTTACATTGTGAAAGCATCCAGCCTTGAGAGCTATTTTTTCTGAAATTTCAGATGAGTAAATCTTCAAATGCAAGATTAAACGATAATTTTAAAACGGAATGGGCAGTACGACCGTTGGTCAGTAAAGTCGTGGCTATACCAGAAGAAGCCATAGCAACTGGTATCTTCTGGGTTTTTCTGAGGGTCATTAATAATAAGTTTAGCAAAAACCTTTTTCCGGTTCTTCCAGGGTCGTCGAGAAAAAAGAGTGCACCACTGCCGGATTCTATTTTGCTTAACACTTGTTGGAAAACGTGACTTCGTTCTGGAGTTAATTGAGGGATAAATTATGTTACTTGATATTGCAATGCTATAAAATCGTAGTTTAATTCTCTAGCAATTTCATTATCGAAGCTATTTCCGTCGACACGTCTAGGGCTAATCATTTAAAAATCATGTAGCTTCTTCCCAACCATTCTGAAAACCTTTATTGCGTTTCCTTGTAGATGTGTTCACTGAAAGGCATATTAGTTTGTACTTGCTGCAATCGTCGCAAAACATCTTCCGCCATGTAGTCTTTGTACTTATTCCAAAAGGTTTGAGGATTAGAAAGACCGAAGATGAAATAAGTATTGCGTAAAGCTCCCTAATTTTATTCGGAGAGTGACATTGTATGGCTTCCTCCATAGTAATATCTAGAATATCTTCAAAGTAATACCTCCATGTAAAATATCTAGGTTCAATATAAGTGAAAAACTTTGTGCAAAACATGAATATTGTATAATTAGGTTAAAAAATTCAAAGTAATATATATTCGATAAATGAAAACTTTTTATGAAACTGTCAATTAAAATTACCATAGAATTTTCAATATCACGCACGCAATTCGCTAAAACTTTATTCGTTTCCCTCTTTAAAAAGTGGGAGAAAATTTGCATTAAAATATCTGGGATTGTCGGAATAGAGAACTTCTTAGCCAACTTGGCGATATTTCTGAAAGTTTGAGTTTGACATTTAACAAACGTCAGACGTTTAATGAAAAACTATTTAAAAAATTGCTTTTTGTAAAGTTGTTAAATTACACTTTGTTTCAGTTATTGTTACAAATGTGAGAAATTTTTATTAAAATTTCCATTATTGACCAAATGCATAATTTTGCGCCAACTTGGCGCGGAGTAAGCAACGTCCCACGGTTGTACCCGCATAATTCCCGTTCCCGTAGGAATATGGAGATGAATTATACCTTATGTTACTCACTGATAATGTAGCTTTCCATTGGTGAAAGAATTTTTAAAATCGCACCAACTGTTTCCGAGATTAGCCGGAACAAACAGACAGACAGATGGGCAGACAGACAGACAGACAGACAAAAATTTAAAAAATTGATTTTTTGATATAAGTACCGTATATACTTTTAAATGCATTTAGTAAAAAGCTGCTAATTTGAAATTACAAACAGACACTTCAATTTTATTTATTTGTATAGATAATTAGTCGATTTTAAACAATGTTTTCTGTCAATTTTTTCTTATTAAAAGAACCAGTTCATTATGGATTTGGATCTGCATCGTATCATTTCCTTAAGTGTCACATCAAATCACGTGATAACTTTGAGGTTCAATTGAATTTACTGCATGAAGTACTCAAATCATTCGAGACATTTGCGTTAGATTAGTGGTTACGACAGGTTACTCTTGGTCGGAGTTGTTTCTGCCGAGCTATGAGTTCAAATCCTTTTGTCATTGAAGGCCTATCATGCAAAAAGACAGATTTATACTTAAACTGATCGGTGGTTAAATTCATGTTTGAATGGCGTGGATGTTTGGAAAGTGGAGTGCAAACTTAGATGTCTTCCTCGTTACTTGACTACAGTTCATATTTACAAAGCCTTTCAATAATAGCCCTCCTATTGTTTCCAAGTATGACATCAGAAAATCTTTTATAAATTAAACACGTGTACACACTTGATATCCAATCGAATTCGACGTGAAAAAGCATTTCAGTTTCCTTTTGGAGCTTTTCGATCGAATCAAAGTTTAACTATACCAAATTTTTTTTATTTCTAATGGGCCTGCGGATGGGTATTTTATCATTGCTGATCTAGTACATTCCCCGGAAGCTGCCATCTCTTTTTGGTGTGGCGCCATAAAAGGTAATATACCAATTGCCACAAGTAATTTTTACGGCCAGAGGGAGGCACTTTAGTTCTAACGATGGGAAACCGAATATAGAATTTAATTTTCCAAGAACACCCAAGCTAAACAATTACTCTAGGGATCTTCAACATGCCGCATAATAAAAAAACAAGGAGACTGTCGATTTTTTTGCATCATGAAAATCAACTGACTTGGGCTGGGCATACAAGGCCAGTGCCGAACCAACCGGCTAACTATAATAAACTAGATCTATAGAAATCGTATAAAAATCCAAGGAAACATTTATTTTATTTATAATTATAAAAATGATAAACGCCTTTTATTCTTGGCTGTTTAAGTTTTAGCGCTTGCTTTTCTTTTTATAAACATTTCAACTTATTTTATAAACTATTAATATATTCTATGGAACTTCTTATAGAAAGAATTTTTGGAACAATATCCTTCCAACTTGTACTTTTATCATTTTGTAAATATTTATTGCATCATGTTGAATAATTCAAACATTGCTGTAATAATTGTACGTCTTTGAAGAAAAAACAAATGAATGGATTATTGATGGTATGTTTTCAAAAATTTAATCAATATTTTCATCGTTTGCATGTCTTTAATAATGGCATTAGCAAAATATTTGTTATTCTATCCAATAAATGTTTTATCTATTTATTGTGTGTGAGTAATAGAAAAACAAAAAAAAAATTTAATTTAAGGTTTTCTTTTACGTCTTCTGAATAGTTAATAGATTTTGTTGAATAGTTTGTATAAAATTTAGTAAATATAACTTGCTTCACATTATTTACAATAATTCTCACAGCGGTAGTCGTCTTTTTTTAAATGTCTGTTTTCCTTTTGTATTATATCTCTCACAGGTATAAATTTATGTGTGAATAATAAATAAATAAGAAATAAAACATTAATTTACGGAAATGCATGTCAAAATTTTAATGCGTTAACTATAAATAATACTGGAATGAAATGTTTTACTTAAGCTTATTGTTAATGAATAGTTTATGTTTCAGTGATGGTTGTTTAATTAATAAAGTATATTATTAAGAATATTAATTAATTTTGAAAATATTCATTCTTTATAAGGTGAAATTCTTGAACAAAGTAAATGATTATAATTCTAAGAAACGAGAGACTTTTTTTGTTGTTCGTTTTTATACTCTTATTTGAATATTCTAAATATTAATGATATTATCAACAGCTTTAATATACAATTAAAAACATATCTTTCTCACCAAGCAGAATTTAACTATGGACATAATGTAGCAAGGAGTATAATTAAGTTTATTAGTTAAAATAATTTGTTTAACCGAATATATTTGATAATTAAATTAAATTTGGGAACATGTTAGTTAAGCAAGGCTAATTAATTATGAATTAAATATGTTTCACTTTTTTATTAACTAAGCACATTAATTTTACATTATTAGTAATTTTTTGATATATAAGTTTATATATTAGTTAAGAGATAATTTTCTCTCTATAAGAGTAAAAAGAAAAACGTGATGTGTTGTAATTATACATAAAGTGTTATTCATAATTATTTATACATAATGTATAGTTAGTAAAATTGGATCGTAAAAAGTGGAATTTATCTGAAGAAGAGCGCCAAGAGCAGGAAGAGGGGCATTAAGTCGATCGTGTTCGACCGGTGGACTGCCAAGACATTATGGGATGACCGCCTGAACATAAACAATTAATTATTATATACCGAAATATTCAAGATTGACAGACTATATGCAGACTAAATCTTCTACTGACTACGAGTACTAATCTTAGATGAAAATATTTTATTTCTTAATATTTTTTGAGTTGTTTAGTAATAAATGTATCATTTGATATTATTAAATTTGGGGCTATTATTATTATATTTGTATCTTGCATTTAGCTTTAAACGCGGTTTTAAAAGTGAGTTTTTTTTTGTTTCAGTTACGTAAGAAAGTAAAAATATTCCGTATTTATATTATTACCTCACCGCACACCTACGCAACTGGATGGACTGCAACACCTTAAAAGTATCAGAAGTATCCCGTACCCTGGAAAAGTCTACCTACCCCAGACGTAGAGGGTCCCCCTCCCTCCATGGCTTTATTGAAAAATCCGCTTACTTTCATAGATCATGATGTTATAGATCTCTCCAGTAATTTCCAGAAGCATCTCTATGGTTGTGAAGTCGACAAATTTGGTCATCAAAAATAATGCCAACTTTACGCGATTCCTTTAAGATTGGTAATTGCATGACTATTAATAAATCACAAAGGTGGGGTTTTAAAAAGTCGTTTTATATAAAAAAAAATATAGGTGTAACATCATAGGGCAACGTTTCTCAAACTGTGGGGCACGCTCTCCTGGGGAGGGGGGGGTGATATTCTTATGTGGAGTTCGCGAGCATATTGAAAAGTTGAAAATAAAAGATGTAAAATAAGTATAAATTTAAAGAAAGGAACCAAATAAAAAAACATTCTGACATTTTCAAAGTTAAATGCGCATTTACACTGATATAATATACTTATAAATATATCAGTATTACACAATGTTTTTTTGATAATTAATTTATCAATACATTAAAAACAAGTTTAATAATAACTGGTACCTTCCATGGGCTTGCCATATATAAAGTTTAATACTTATCTAGACAATTTGTACGGTTTATAACTAAAGTCGTATGATAGCTTTAGCGTCAAAGTATATTCTTATTTACTTCAATAAATTATTATTGTAGAAAGAAATTGTGATTGAAAATTAGGTCGTAAATAATTAAAGTTTTAGAAGCATTCGTAGGAAATGATATTTACTCATGAACGGATGTGTGTGGCTCTGTCAAGGTGCGGAAGCAAAGACGGAATACAAATTCAGTGCAATTTAGAGAAAAAGGGGGTTTGGAAATTGTTTTTGAAGAAGCACTAAATTGAAGTACAAATTAAAATGCGGAGATGAAAACTTGAAATTAATCTTTTTTCCTGCTTACAATATATTAAAAAAAGAACCAATCAATACATGTAAATTACAATTTTACAATTTGAACAATGAGAGGGAGACAAATTGTATAGTGTGAACAATGGGGATTAGTCTACCGTTAGACGGACACAAGGGGTACCTTCCCCCTAGTTTTGATAAGAAATATTTCTTATCAGGTAATAAAATTTATAGACGTTAAATATTATCGTTAAAGTTGTGTATTGGTGGAATGCCACCATAATGATAAGCTTGAAAATTGGACAGAGCGTCGATTTCAAATTCCTTGTAAAGTTTTAAAAAATATTCTCAATTATTGTAAGAAGTGTTTGGCGATAATGCATCCGAGTTTTTTAATGGATTTATCGAACATAATTGAATAGAACTGATGAAATTAATGAAATTTGTGGAAAGACCAATGATTGAGTATTCGTATAAAAGAAGATACAGCATATATTGAAAAAATGACAATAAGGAAATAAATTGTATAATGATCTGCCCATGTTGAAACTTTACAGAAAAATTATGCCAATAGAATCTCATCTCACCCAGAAGCAAATGAAGACATAATGCACTCCCTCGTTGTGAATCAGAGAAAAAGAGAATTGCTCTCCTGGAACATCCGCTGTATTCACCAGATCTTGCACCAATCGACAGGGAACACATTTTCAGTCTGTTGAAGAGATCATGGCAAAAAGAACAGACTTGCTAAAAAGGGTGGGTGACTCCAGAAGACTTTCAGCAGTATTTCCTTCAGTCGATGGAAAATACGTATTTAGCGGTGTACTGATAGACAATAAACATATGTTGAAGGGAATTAACAGCTATTTGTTGTAAATTTTTAACAAAGCATACTTAAAAGACCAATTCTATTATTTAGTTGCTAAATCTCATACGTTTCTATCTTAAAGATTTTCCAATTGAAGGTGTGCAAGAAATTGGAACTTACAGCTTTTATTTTCCAAAGCTTCTAATTAGATTTTATATTTGTTTTTCTTATTAATATTCATCATAAATTAACTATTATAATAATTTTATCTATTATAAATCTGCCAGTTTCATGTTATCCTAGGTAAAAAAAATATTTAATTCGCTTAAACACGCTATTAAAGAAAATACATTTTTTTAAACGTGTAAAATGTTCTCAAGGCATAATTTTTATTTTAAGGAATCTGTATGTGCAATTTCCTTTATATTTCCTAAAAATGTTACCAAAGAATTTCATGCATGATTGTATTATACTTTTATACATTAACAGTTTTCAATGCAATATACTAGTTTCATTTATGCTTTAATTTTATACCCATACTTATGGTAAACATAATGTAAGAAAAAAGTTTATTAGAAGGAAATTTCCTCTACAAAAGTCCCGGTGACCTTTATCTTATTGTCAAAAATATGAGAGAAAAAAAACATTAAGAATCTGTGTTCTATTTTAAAACTATTGTTAAAGAAGGAGAAGAATGTCAATTAACTTTTCTGTTTAACTGATACCTTACTGGTATTCAAAAATTTTTGAGAAATTTCCTAATTCTGAAAATAATGATATATTTTTTTCCAGTGGGGCTGTGGATTGGTATTTACCATTGCAGACCTAGTATATTCCCCGGGAGCTGGTATCACCATCTGGGTGAACTACCGATTGCCGCAATTTAATTTTGACGCCCAGTTTCCTGCCTAGAAGGAGGCACCTGAGCTCTGCCAGTGTGAAATAGTACCAGGAATTCAATTTTGCCGAGAGCACTTAAGCCAAACATGCACTCTAAGGATTTTTAACGTACTGCATAATTATACGATCAGTGGCATTGTTACCAGTGGACTAGAGCTTGCCGTGCACCAGGGCCCTCAAGCTCAGGGGATCCCACGGACCCTGACCCCCAAGCAAGGCGTACTTGCGAGAATTTCTCCCACATTTAAGATGTAAATATGTTGTTGTTGTTGCTCATCTTCTCGTGTCTAGCCAAACTAGACCAAGTCCATGGTCTCATTCACTCTCAAAAAGTCCAACATCATTAGAGGGTCCTCATACAGAGATCTTGTTTTGTAAGCCCCTGGCAGTCAAGAATGTGTTCTGGACTTCTTCAAATATATAATATAATAATATAATCATGGCAACTCAGTTAAGAGTAATTTTGAACTTGTAAAGAATTATTTCGTTGTTTGTATAGTGTTTCGAACTTTACTTATTGAAAAGCTTATGTAATATTTTCAATTTTTTCATTTTTATTTAAACTGTTACTTGTAAGTAAACATCAAGTTTCATGAAAAATCTTACATTATATCTTAAAAAGCCAGCATAGGAAGCATTTCCTTCCTGGTTACATTCTTTTTATTAATATTATGGTTCATTATATAAGCTAGTTTCCTGTTTCAGTATTTCCCAATCTACTCGTATCTGCAATAGACTTATAATTTTGACCCTCCCTTCCTCTACTCTTATGAAGAGGCATTTTTATTATAAATAATTAAAAGTTTTTTTAAAAATAATTATTTTATTAATAATTATTTATAATAATTTATAAAAAATTATAAATATTTATTTTATAAATAATTTATAATTTTTTATAAATTATAATATTGTGTTGTATTTTCTTGTAAATGCATATTTCTTGCATCATTTCCTGTCTATCTCGATGGACCATTTTGAGCTCTAAACGCTCTGGTGGATGAGTTCGATCCTCCCGAATAATTAAATAAATAGCCAGGTATTCCCCAGAGACGTTTTGTAGCGTAGCATTATGTTTCTTCTTCCTTTTAACTTCATTAAGTACTCAAGCACATACGAATTGTATTGCATAAATTCGAAAATTAAAACTATGGATGAAAACGAAACCCAGTGGTGGGTTTATGGGCAAACAATGCTAAGAAAGAGAAGATAGTAAACGAAAATTACCCCAAATTGACAAATTCTTAGTCAACCTTCTATGAGTACTTCTGATCCAAGTATTCTTGTTAATAATGACCTAGATAATGTGGTCATTACAGTGTTGCTTGAAAAGCCTGCTGAAGAAAATTCATACTTTCATATAAAAAACACAGTTAAATAAACCGTTGTATAAAATTATACAACATGAGTAAATTTAAACTCAATTTCTCTTATGAACTTTTCTTCTTATTTAATGCTTTTTTTTTTAAAAAAAAAAAGGTATTTAATTTATGACTAAACACTGACATTCAAAAAGAAAGAAAAAAGAAAATGAAACAAATCGCGACAACTTACATTCGCTTCTGCCAAGACAAATATACTAATCGAAATAGTCCTATTTCTAAGACTTATTCAAACGAAAGAAGAAAACCAAGGATGCGGGAAAGAAATACGTCCATTTTTAAAATATATTGTAGCTTTTCCATAAACTTGATATTTCGCATAAATATGGGCTCTTGTATCCAGTTGTGCAAGTGAGTGATGTGGATAGCGATTTATTTTTTCTCTCTCTCTAAATTTGAAAAGATATGGGCTGTTTGAACAGAACAAAATGCTACATTTCGAACTGGTATAAACTTACTATTTTTTGAAGTTACGATTAATGAGTATTTAAATATATCTGCTTCACTTGATACTATTCAAAAGCAACTAATCATATCTAAAACAAATATAATAAACGAAAAAAGTAAATATTAATGATATTGTATATAAGAAGCACATTAATTATGGTCCAATAATTAATTTGTGATATATAGCCCTTGCTCCATTTTTGCAAAAGTCAAGCTTCTTAAAGAATTTTTTTTGTTATGAGAGGTAGAAAGTTTGAAATATTGAGTGCAATCGATTAGCTTGATATATATCAAGGAATTTCGTGTCATTTCTTAAATAATCTATTTTTAATCTTAAGAAAGAAGCAGGCATAGAAATATAAAAAATATCAATACTTATAATAAATATAATAGCAAACAGTTTAAATAATGAAAACAAAACTGGTAAATAAAAACAAAAAATGTATTAATATAAATCATTTTTCTTAAAAAAAGAATCGATGTTTTAAAGTATTAACTGCCCATAAATCTAATACCATATTTCGATCAACAGTTCATATGAATTGTATATATTAATAATCGGAGATAATTTTTTTTCGAAACAAAATGTATGATAAAACAAAAAAGCAATGCAAGAGGTTTGGTTGACTGTTTTGTTTTTAAAGTTTGAAAAAGAGTTAACTTAATAATTTTTGCTTCGGAAAAAAGGAAGAAAATTTCAAACATTTAAAATGTTCTATTATAGTATAAACAACAATTTGAAAACTAGAAATAATTCTAAATTTTCCCCATGTTAGCTAAACAAACAAATCTTGTTTAATTTGCTTCTTAAATTAATTAACTTTGAAATTTAAATTATATATAACTGGAAGAAAGAATTATCTTCACGTCTAGCGCAAAAAGAACTGTCAAAGAAATAAAATAAGCACAAAATAATTCCAATTGTGATTTAGTTCAACACGAAAATCGTTTGGTGAAAAGGAATGCAAACAATGAAAATAATTTTAAAAATTGGTTTTAAGCAATTCTTAAGATTAAAAAAAAAGGTGAGCATAGAAGTAATTCAAAATTCCTAATAATTTGTTCTAACTTTCAATTACCATTTGAGGATCGTATAATCATTGATCGTAATATCATCAAGTCGTATAAATATTCTAATCTTTAAGTAAAATACTCCTATTTATTTAAAGTCAGTAGCGTTTTATTAGAGCGTTTAAAGATAGCATTTTATTTATTTAAAGTCAGTATAAAAACTTCAAGGCAAATTTTTTCTCATTATATTTTTGAAAATTAAGTTCATTACACACTGGTAAAAGGAAACAATAATGGGAAATAAAAAAAAAACCATCACACACATACATACTCAGAAAAAATTTATTTTATAAACAAGCTTAATGAAGATGTATTGAATTCTACATCAAGAACAAACATTAAAAATAATTTTACAAAGATACTTAGGTTCAGTTTTTTTCAAAAAGTTTAGTTTCAATTACTAGAAATATGCACGATTTGCATAAAATGCTTCGAAAATAAAAGAGCCTTAGAATCTTACAAATAGCATACATTTCATGACAATAGTAGCTTAACTCTGTAGCATAGACAGGGAAATGGATTCCCCCCCCCCCAATTTTTTAAAAAGGAAGACCAGATAAAAATAAATAGGATTATATTTGGAGATATATGTCACTTCCAAAATACATTGTGTCAATCTAAGAGTGTGCTCAAAGTCATTTATTGTACAATGTTGTTCCTTCAGTATTCCAATTTCTTCTACTTTACCTTCAGGACAAGATTTGTTGCTCCATTTTCACATACTTCTCATAATCCTTTGAGCTTGGAAATAGGCTGGGAAACTCCCCTTCTGTCTCAAGGGATAGTCTCCCCCTTAAGCTTTCACCCCAGTAAATCCTCTCCCCAGACTTTTTTGATGTCCAGCCAATTTTAGGTCTTGCCCACTTCCTTAGTTGTGTCTCGAAGATATATGCTCTAAAAAGTCAACTGGGAGTATAGAAACATATATCACTGGAAATATATAACATGTTGCTGTTTTTGTGGTTATGAGGTTTTGGAAGCTGATATCACGCAGCATGGTATCTCATTTGGAATTTCCAAGATTTTCTTTTAATTGAAGTGAAAACTTCTTTAGGCGCGTTTTTGCTGAGGAGAATATGTAAATGAATCGTCACGTTCGGGTCGGTTACGCTGAATCGGGCTTACTCGCTCCAGTTATCAAAAACCACATTTTGAAGACGAGACTTCAATTAGTATAAAATAATAATGATGTAAAAAATTCTCGCTGAAACAAATAACATGTACTATAATTTACTATTTATAAGTTGTTTTTTATTTTTGGAGTGAAAACCTTTTTAGATGGACTTTTTTTTTAAATAAAAATTTCTTGCGCACTTTTTCCCGTGAATTTTTCTTTTCTTTTCCTTTATTTAAAGATTACTATTAATTATTTACATTTATACATTGATACATCTGAACGAACTTTAATGTACTTGTATTTATTTATTGCTTTTCAGGCATAAGATCTTATACCTTACATATTATATGGCGTCATATAAATAATATAAATATATATCTGTTATATATATTATAAAAATATAATCTACATAATTAATTTACAAACAAATTTTAAATAATTAGACTAATTTTTTTAAGTCGCTTATACTCTCTCATATAAATGTAAATATATAAGAATGTATTGGCATATATATATATTTAAAAAAAGGTGGTATGGTGGCATCTTCTGTTACTTCAGAAATGAATGTAGCATCTAGTACTACAGAATCATTTGAGTTTAATCAGTCATGTATCGGAGAAATTAGTAAAGCGAAATGTAAAGCAGAAAATACACAAGTAATTTTAATGGTTTTTCACTAAATCAAAGTGTAAAAAAAATTATTGAGTCCAATCACTAGAATTTACTTGAATACACTGAAGCCGGATCGGCTCTTCTGAATCGAAATCTACACAAATAACCAATGATTTTGAGTGGAGATTTAATGTGAATTTTTTTTTTGAAAGACAAATGAAAATCTTTATTTTACCTTTTTAATCAAAATTCAACTTCATTGTGTCAAATTATCCAAATGTGAGAGGAAGACGAGGTACGGAACAACGCTTAACAGAGTTTTTTTTCCAAATATTTAAATAAATTTAAACTAAAATAATTAAAACTTATTTCAGCTACCATGAACCTATTGGTTTCTTCTCACAATGTACAGTGAAAATCGTTGAACAAGAAGCTGAGGGGACTGAAATATTTTTTCGTGTTAAAAGACATTGCAAGAAAAATCATATATTCAACAAAATTAAATTTATTAGAGCACATTTTATTTACATAGAGCGTATGCATACATGTATTTAATAAAAATGAAACAAAACATCGCAATGAAATTTAATACAAAATTTTCAAGATTTTGAAAAAAACATTTATTGAGTTTTTGAAATAATCTGATATTTTTCGCATTGCCTTTTTTTAGCATCGAATTGTCAACACATTGTTCGATGTTGTCTATTTTGTTATTTATTTCACCATAGAAATGTGCGTCTAAATAACGGCGCATCCTTTTCATGATGTCCCTCATTTCGTATGATGTGTGATCAGGAGTGCATTATTCATCACATTTTCAAGGTCGAAGTATGGTATTTTTTGGGCTATGAACAAACTTCAAAATGTCTTTGTCTGCCATAATTGGGGTAGTACTCACATTATCATCATCTTCTGCAACGAATTCTTCCTATGATGAATTGCTGGTGTATTCCGCATTTTGTTGAGCAATGCACGTTAAATCTGTCGAGAGCTCAAACGTCCTCCCGTTGGTGTGGTGTGGTAGTTAGGAGAGGGGGTGTAAGTTCAGGTGTCTGCCGCGTCACTTGACCATGGTTCAAAATTACGCAGACCGTCCCCAAAAGCCCTCGTGTAGCTGAACAGTGGGAGGTTAATATTCACTCACTCACTCACTCCGCATTTTGTTCTTTCCCAGAAGGAAGATCTTTTCGCGTTAAGCGATTTTAGTTTCGTGTTAGGCAAAACAATGCATGGAAATGCATAGTAGTTTGTTGGGGCCGTTGTATTATTTCGTGTTAACCGATATTTCGTCTTAGGCGTTTTCATGTTAAATGTATTTCACTGTAGTTAATGTACAAATATTTTGTAACTCATATCATTTTATGAGTACAGATATAGGAATAAATACTTTTATATGACAATATAAATATCACCTTGTTTTTGATTCACCAAAGTAGTTCCGCATGTATCCATTATGCCATATATTTATATTTTCAAACTGGAAATTAAAAAATTTTACTTCTACCGTGTGGTCGTAAGCACGCAACCCTTTTTTATTTTTTATTTTTAAATATTTTATTAAGAGCTTGCAGAACAGAAGGTGTGATGAGTGTAGTCGGGAAAATTAATTTAAGAGGGATTTCAAATTATAGTAATTGTTCGTATATAATGACTTTAAATATATGTGTAACTTGATTATTTATTATTAATTTATTTAACTAATTATAGGAAATTATAATTTATTCAAATAATCTGTAGTAATTGTAGTAATACTTCTCAGAGAAAGAGAGGAAGACTCATTTTATAAAAATATGGGTTTCTTTTTATTTATATAATAGATAATTAAACCACGTGAGGTTTAAACATAATTCTTTACATTATCAACAAAGGACTACGAAAAAAAGACAACTATTTTCTACATAATTTAAAATATTTTAAAAGAAAAAAAAGAAATGTTGTAAATAATATGAAACAAGTAATTCTTATATAATCCAGGTTTGTCCTGTAGATATCATTCTTCGTATTGTAAAAGAGAAAAATTTCATGTGAAAGTATCATAAATTAAATATAATAAGCGTGCCGTTTTATATGTTAAAATATAAGCAAATATTTCTTAAAATTTCGAGTAGCATCTCAAACTTTTGAGATATTCCCTTCGACTACATTGTTGTACGTTACGGATTAATTCTGAACTTTTACTGATAATCGATATTGAAAAAGATCTGTTAAAACAAAAGCATTGGATGATTGAGAGAGGCTGTGAACTAGAACTTGCCAACCACTTAAAACTGATTAATCGGCATTTTTTTAAGGTATCCGACTAGTTGCGACACATTTTTTTTTTAAAAAAAGGAGATATGGGGATTTTTTTGTTATTTTTAGATTTGTTTAGTGAATTTTAAGAAAAATGTGCTAAAATTAAGAAGAGAAAAAGAAATTATTATTACTAAAATGGGAAAAAATAGGTAAAAATTGACAAAAAATAGCATAAACGCGGCCCATTATGCACCAAAGTTTTGTGAAAAAATTTTCAATTTTTTCAATTTAATGTGTTGCTATATTATTCAATTTTGAAATGACCTTCAGGATAAGAGATATTTTCTTTTTTGCAAAAACTAGAGCACTTTATCTCGGTTACTATATGAAAAGGCTTAAAAAGACAGTGATTATATTCACATAAGGGACTGTAAATTTTGTAATAAAACACTGATTGATAAATCTGAAGGTTAAAACAATTCTACTATTATACAGAACTTACAGAAAAAATTTCAGTTATTTATGTTCAAAACTTTTTTAGCAATCGCTGACCCCGTTTGATTAGTTTCAAAAAATCGCATTTCGAGTAAAACGCGTTTTAAAGTATGACATCTTGCTTAAAGTAATAGTATCTGCTTTTACTAAAATACTTGTAGATTTTGTTCTAGTAAACGGAAAATGATAAACTTAGTATTTTTATAAAGCTAATAAGATGACCCATAAAATAAAATCATAAAAAAAGTTGTCAATTTTTGGCAAAATTCACTGTTTTAGGGTAGTCGGATACCTTAAGGGGGCATAATACGATTTATTGCAAAACGCTTTGATTTAATGGTATTCATAAATTTCTTGGTTTCCCCTTATGCATATGTATTATGTAATACAAAGTTTTTGTGCTCAAAATACCGCAAAAAGTCAATCATTTTGTTTCTTAAAGAAAAATTTAATAATTCAAGAAGAGATTTTAACATTCTACTCGTACAATAATTAGCATACACTCATGGAATTTGATTTACAAGTACGTGGAACTATGTACAACAAAAGTTGGTATAGGTTTTGTGATAACATGATTGATGTTCCTAAAATGCTCTTTTCTTCTGAATGCTTATCGAAAATTCCTTAAAAAATGCTCTTTTCTTCTGAATGCTTATTGAAAATTCCTTAAAAAATGCATAAATTCTAACTTCAATTGTTTTCTTAAAAAAATAATATGAAATGCTTTGTTTCAAAAATGCATACCAAATTTATTACATGTATTAATAGCAATATCTACAAAACCTTTGACTTTTTAAATAGCATTCTTCGGAAGAAGGGGGGGGGGAGGGTTTAAAAAGGCCTTGGTATTTTAAATGATAAAAATTTGTGATTTTTGTCCTTATGATGTAATCAGTTTAAAGTTGTTTTTTTTTTGCTATTGAAATGTGAAGAAAAAAACGAATATAAAAGTTATTGTTACTGTTTTTTTAGCTTAGATCTTTCAAATTTCATAACATAATAGAAACATACATGCAGAATAATTTAGAATAAAAGAGTTTGATTTGATTTTTTGATCGATTTTTGTCATTTAAACTGTATTGTATGCCCTTAAAGTTTAGCTGACTTTAAAACTTGATTTTTCCTATGAAACACAAAGTCAATTTATATATATAAGACTAATTGAGCATACCGTTTAGTTGGCAATGTTAAAAAAACCCTTTATTTTAATTCACTGGAGCACAAAATTAAGAGAATTTTCAGATTTGGTTGGCTATCTCTAGAACTACTTGGCAGATTTTAATGAAACTTTGTTTGTATATGGGATTGATCTAATACAAAAAAAAACTGTTCAACAATTGAAATACTCCCACATGATCACGCGTAAGATTAATCAGAGTCGAAAGGTATGAAACAGCAGCTACAGAATAGAACAAAAAAATTGTTAAAAGGTGTTATGACCCCCTCTTAAAGATATACACGCCTTGTTCCGTGTTTTTATACTGGAAATGAGGAGATTTATGAATTCCTGGGGTAATTATACTCCCACTCGTTTAGAAACTGGTTTCAAGGCTTGGATAGTTCTCAGAGGGGCTTGCGAGTTGCAATTGCCTTCCCCAGAGTGCCCTAGACATGCTCTATAGTGATGAAGTCTGAAAACCTGACTGGCCAATCCATACGGCGAACATCCTCACTTTCCAGAAATTCGTTGATCAGATGAGCTCTATGTAGTTGTCTATCAGGTGTCTAGACCTATGTCTATCAGGTGAGCTCTATGTTGATCAGAGCTCTATGTGGCCTAGCTTTGTTATCCATTTCAATAAAATCAGGGCTAACTGTACCCGTTAAAAGGCGAACATAGGGCTCCAGCAATTACAGTGCCTCTTTCAAACACATGGAGGTGTGTGAGGCCGTGCAATGTGATGCTTGATCAGACCCTTAAGCATCCGCTGCTCTTATGGTTGATATTTAGGAAATTGGAAAGGGTAGTTATTGGGTCCCTGCTTCTCTCCTTATGAAAGTACACCAATAATCACTGGTTGGGCTTAATCAGGACTCATAAGTTAAGAGAAAGGTTACCCATTGATCCATGCTCCGATCTCTATGATCTTTGCACCATTTCAAGTAGACTCTCTTGTTCGCAGATCTGAGAGGGATGCAAACAACAGGTCTTCTTACAAACAGCCCTCTCTCATAAAGTCTTCTAGAAGCAGTCAACTTTGAAACTGCGGGTCTTCCGTTCTGGCATACAACTCACGAGAGAGCTGAGAATTGTAGCATTCCTGCTTTGCCACGCTATAATAGACAAATGGTTATCTTTGGTCATTGTGGCTCTTAGACGGCCTTGAACAGGCTTCCTCTTGTCTGATCCTGTATCTTGAAACTGTTTCTATAACTTGAACACGATGTTTGGCATTAAATTCAATTCTCTACAACATGGATTTGAGACTGGTCAACTTCTAGCCTACCCACAATTTACCACCTCATTCCATCATCTAAACATTGGAAGTTACTCATTTTTATTGTTTGATAATTTAACGATTGCTTCAAAAAAACACCAAGAAATTCGGCAAAGCGAAATGCAGATTTTGGCTCATGCGCTTATGAATCCTTTTACTTGACAAGCACTGCCCACACACACCTACTCGTACGCTTACGTATTCAACACACAAGATATGCATCTTTCGTTCGAAGCACAGTATTTTTACACTTCATTCAAATCTTTTCTTGAAATTCGACAAAATATGCAAATTTTATTAATTTTGAACACCATTGTAATAATTCTAGCGTATATTGTTTTGTGTTTTTGAAATTATTAAACCCAATTTATTTCTTTTTTAACAGGATAAACCTTAAATACTTTGAAAATGAAATTTTGTTACAAAAACGGGGATTAAAATTCTTTCTTGCAGTTATACATTTTAAAAATAATGTCCTTGCATTTTGATATTCCAATAAAAGTAATTTTAAGAACCAACATTAGAATTCTAGAATTGTATTTTATATTTAATCGATGTTATTTAAACCCAGTGCAACAGGGATGCTATTACGAGTATTTAAAATAAAAAAGAACACAGAAAGTGAACAGCTTCGTAATTAGAACAATTACGGAGCAATTTGTTAATTATCTTAAGGAAAAAACGAAGTAAAAAACCTTAATTAATATGCTGTCTAATTTGTCTTAATCTCCTCATAAAAATTTGAGAAGTTGGACAAAAAAAAGGAGTTTCAAAAACAAAAATTAACCGTAATAAGATCATTATTTTAATGATTCCTCTCCTCTTCAAATGCAACATACTTTTTCAAAAACTCTTATATAATAAAGCGAATTCATGAGTCACTTTAATCTCAGAGATGTTATAGCCATATATTTTTAAATTTTTGTCATATTTGAAATTCATGTGTGAGTGCGTGGTTTGGTCAACATTATTTTCAACACATAGAACGTTCAACTTAGATAATACTAGAAAATAAATTCTAACTCTGCCATTAGCTATTTGTGCTACAAAAAGAGATGCATTTATTCGTAAAATTTTAAATGGTTCACACTTTTTATAATAATACATTTTTGATCAATCTCAATTTGCAGAAAATTCATTATTTTAAATAGAGACTAAATACAGAATATTTTGTCTCTCTCTCAATTGAATTTTTAATGATCTCTATCTATGAAACTTTGTAAGTGTTGGACGGAAATACATTAAAACAATAACTAGCTAATCAAAATTACTTTTTCTCATTATGTACTAGCACAGTAAAACGTCTTCAAATTTATCTTTACTACAGTGATATCTATTGTCGTTCAACTTCCTCCTATTCAAGCTTTTCATTGAAGGTTCTTACATTCATTTCAAGGGATATTTGTAGAATTTAAATAAAGCTAAAAACCGACTTTTTCGGTTTTGAGTTTAATTAAAGTCGGAAAATGATTTTAAAATCAGGTCTTGCAAAAAAGAAGAAAAAAATATTTCTAAAATTGGTAGGTTTATGTAATTGAGAGTCAAAACATAATGCATAAAACTGTAATTTTAAAAATAGTACATCTGTTTTGAATTTTTCACTTAATAAATATATTTTGTTAGAGATGCAAATAAGAGATAATTATCTCGTTATGACATGGACATGATATAATATACAGTTGACTCTCGATAATTCGAAGTTGAAGGAACCAATGAAAAACTTCGAATTATCAAGAGAGTAGGAAAAAACTCCCAAAATACAAGAATATAAATTTTTTTCCTAACACATTTAAAATTTTAACTATGTAATAAAACAACAATTTTACGTGTGTGTGTACATGTGTATGAAATTATTTTGAAGTATTTTAAAAAGTACATATATATTCAGTATAAATATTATACAGAAGTTAAAAGTCCTGCATTAAAAGAATACATTTATACATTAAAAACAAGTATTAAAAGAATACATTTATGCATTAAAAACAAGTATTAAAAGAATATATACTGTACATAATAACAGAATTTTGGTAAAAAAAAAAAGATTGATCTTTTTTGATTTTATGACATTGAATCTAACTTTGCCAATAGATTTTTCTAGAATAAAGGAAGCTTGAAAAATGTCCGTATTAACATGATTTTAAAGGAAAAGTTGAGTTGTTTGTTTACTGACACTTACCTTCAGTCGGAGTTATCGGAGTCAACTCCGATGGTCCTCAAAGAGACTAGGTTACAGGGGAGACAAGCAGAAACAATACAACACAAAATATGAAAGGTCCAACCTGTTTGCTACAGGACTCTACATGATAGTGAGTGCTTGAATTGTCGAGAGTTTTATAAGATCACTTTGAATTATCATGTACTTATTACGACTAGCCACAGATTTTACTTCGAAATATTGAGTGTACAAAAATGTATTGGTTAGTTAGATATATCAAGAGTTTTCTAGGGGCTGAGCATATACTTCGAATTAGTGTGAGGTTCGTATTATCGAAGGTTTGAATTATCGAGAGTCGACTGTTCATAAATGTTTAAATATCAATTTAATGCAAATTTTGTAAATGATGTTCCAAAACATCTAATTACAATGTTTGAAAAATAATATCATGATAATAATTTCTGCACTCACTGACTGGGTGATGTAGTTGGTTTTTAGCTGGCTTTGTATGCCCAAGTTTGTGGGTTCGACCCACAAACACGCATTCAATGCATAGTTGTTGCATGAGGGGGCGAGATGAAAATTATGACTGAAAATTGGGTCGCTAATATATTGAAAATTTGAGAAACATTGGCATAAACCAATGTATTTCAACCATCTAAACTTAGTGAAAAATATGACAAATTATAAAATTTTCTTTAATTTTTAATAGATAATTCTTAGTTACATGTCCTAATTTATGATTTTGATTTAAAATAGTTTTCGAGTAAAACAGGTTTATTCTTCTAAATATTCCCTCACAAAAAACCCGGCATAAAATATCACATTTTAGATTGCAGCTCTTGAAAGAAAATTCTTTCCCTGTTTTGTCCGAACGTATTCTTATTTACTACCCAAAGAAACACAGTATGTGTTTTCTAGTCTTAAGATTTCGCATGTTCCCTTCTTTTTCATTTCTTTACTTTTTACAACATTCTTCTTCTTTTTCTTTCTTTTGTATTTTTTATTACTTGCCCTAACGCATACAAGTTATTTGAAAAATCGCTCGTAGACGATCGCCTCCAATGTTATTTTGTATAAAGAAAATACATATAAAGGTCGTTTAAACTAAGTGCAAGTTCAAAATGAAATGCGGTAGATACTTTTCCCTTTTTTTCCCTTTCGTTCTTTTCCCTACTACTCTTCCTGATCGTTTCCCCCTTGTTTATATGTTCTGTTTTCGTTTCCAAAAAAGACCGAAATGGAAATAAATAGCATGTTTCCCAACATTCAGGTATGTCTTTCGAGAATGTGTGTTTCAGATTTTTCATTCAGGTATTGTTGCTGGGGATAGACCTTTTTGATTGAAGGTGATACTCTATCGGGAGGGTTTATATCTGTGTGATGTCGTTACGGTTCTGAAGAAAGATATAAGGAAAAATCCATTTGTAAGACGATATGTTATGGAGTTTTTTTTTTGTGACAAGAATGCTTGTATATTGGGTTGCCGGGACGTAAATTTTGAAGTGTGCAGGGCTTTTTAAGTTAGAATATTTTGTGTTTTGGCATCATCTTGTTCTTAAGACTAAGAATAAAGGTATATATTTTACTATATTTTTTATTTTTACTGGATATATGACTAATATATTATTTATTATTATTATTATTTCCCATCAGACATAGGTAATTTTTTCAAACTTGACATATTTTAAATAAGGAAAAAAATTTTTGATGGCATGATTTTTCTAATATTATAGTCAGAAATGCATATAATATAAGAACATTACATTTTTACAAGTAATTTTGTTATGCTGAGAGGTACAAATATATGCATCAGAAGTCTTAACTGCAATAATAAAAAAAATCCAATTTTTTTCCGATTACATTTATTTTAATAAATATTTTTTAAAAAATGGAAGAAATACATACATGATAATTTTTTCAAGTGAAATATTTTCAAAACAATTATTTTTATAAGCAAAGGTACAAAAAACTAATTTCATTTAGTACAAAAAACACGAGTTTTATATTTGAAACCTTCATATTTATACACATTTTGATACAAATTTGTCTATCATAAATCGAAGGAAATATCCGATTCTATCATATGGAACATCGGAAAAAAGTTGTGGTCCACAGTTTTTACTTTATATGTATTCAATACGATATATGATGTATATGTCTGTACTGTCATTTATACCCTCTTCATCTTCATTTTCTACAAATGCATCAACCTCATCAGGCAAAAATACTTCTTCGAAATTCCCTTCACTTATATCATCATAAATGAAATGACTTGATTCATAATCTCTTCCATTTCTTTCCAAGTTAAATATTCTAAATCAGAATATGTAATAATTATAATAAGTTTCTCAAAATATGTGTTTAAATTAAAACTTAAATTGGAAAAAAGTTAATTTCTATATAACCACCCCTATAAAAACAAATCTTTACATAAATTTTATGTATTTCTAAATTTTTCTTAAATTGATATAAACATCATGATATCTATATATCTCCTTGCTTCAAATTAAGTGCATAACCACATAAATCAATAAAATGAGCCCGTAATTGTCATAAAAAATAATATTACACGCAAAATTTCAGTTAGAATGCCATTTGCATCTGGAAACGAATAGCTAGTGGAAGTGCACAAATGTACACAACAAAAGAGTTATTTCTAACTCGAATGTACAACTATTAAAAGTGCGACAAGTATATGATCTATCAACTCTTGGTAACCTTCGGCATCAAATAAAAAATATGAAGCCCAAAAGTTTTAATTATCGTAAAATCTGGTGTATAACGGGCATCTACACTTTCAAGCTGCCATTTTTAGTTTTTAGGTATATTCGCCGTATAAAACGTACCCCCTTTTTTGCGAAAAAACCTGATATGTGCGATGTTTTTATATTTCGATGTCATTTATTTGAAGTATTATTCCAAGCAAGTAGAAAAAAATATTATACTTCTAGAACTACAACCCTGATTGATTTGAATTTTATAAGAAAGAATATGTTTTTCGATAAGTTATTTGGGTTTGTAAAATGATGCATTTAAATAATAAATATTACTACATGAAAACAAAACATTGAAAAAATTTTTTATTACATAAATGTATTTTTTCCCCTTAAAAATAAACAACGCTTATAAATGTTAGCCGTAAAACTCTCTCTCTTAGCATCGTTGATAACCCCCGACCTTCAGTGAACCCTTCTCGCACGAAATCAGTCTTCCTTGCTACCCCATATGCACGAACAGGTTTCCCCAAACCCAGATTTTACTCTTTACCTTGCCAATAATCCCACCCACGCACGGGAATCTACCTTAAACTTCCCAAATGAATTGTGGAGAACTAAACATGATGTCAAGTTACCCAAGTATCTTCAATTCCTCATTCTAAGTTACCACCCACTGGAGGAGAAAGATTTTGATGAATGATTTTAATTTAAAATTTCAGCTACCTATCTGTCTTGTATTCGGAGCCCCGTGTAAGATAGATGTCTCTCTGCAAGGGCACCAAACGACAATTAAAAGGGTGTTCTGCGGTCCTCGGACCGGGGTAAGAGATATGAAAGCAGGGAGGTTTAAATGCAACTAGGCTTGAAATTAACGGCTTGTGTTTGAAGATATAGATTGCTTAGTGAAAATTTTCGATTCACCGCCTCGTTTCATGTTAAGAGGGTAAATAAGTAAGTGAAGGGTTCTTGCTGACAAAGTTTAACAGAAATGAATTTGAAAATAATGACGGTGAGTTGTATCGTAAAATAGTGTGATGAGATTAGGTTAAAAAGAAATATGCAATGATTTTAAATCAACTGCTAAATGTGATTTGGTTTTGATTTTTCATAACAACTGGAAGCAGAAACTTAAATATTTATCAAGAAATTATTTTTAGCATCATGCAAAGTGCAATATACAGTAATACTTCAACTTACGCGAATTCGGAGAAAACGGTTTTCAAATCTCGTCGTCTTTTTTTTCAATTCCTACTATTAGTTCACACTCTCCCCATATATATATATATATATATATATATATATATATATCTTGTTCAAATTTTCAATGGGGTTAATAAAATACTTTCTATTCATCGATTCAAGTTCAAATACATTTTTTTAAACTTGTAGTGGATGACACTTGATGTTAATACGGGTTTTTCAAATATTAATTCATTAATTAATGAATAATTAGTAACAAGCAAAAATAATAGTCCAACTCCATATATAGAAAGGAAAAGGAAAAATTGCAAAGAAAATCGTTTTCTATTTTGCCACTTAATATTGTGATTCTGTCATATGTATATACATATTTATATTAATTGTAATTATTTAATAAAAAGTCACTAAAATAAATATTTTCTTTGTTGACCTAAGTAAGAATTGATTATAATTTTTCCCCCCTATATTTTTTGTATTTCCTTATTTTTTCCCCTTTACTAAAACTCGGGCAGAATCAGTGCAAGAACCCGATGAGACTTGTAATTTGATTGTAGAAGTTGTTGATCTTTGCAGGCAAATACATTTAGAAGTGGATAGTAATAACGTTTAAAAACTGTTGGATTCCTACAATCAGGAGCTGAGAATTGATGAGCTCATAGAAATGCAAGAGCAAGAGAAAGGTATTGAAGAACTTGGATTTTTATACCCAGTTCAATCAGAAGATTGAATGACGGTTGTTAATTTGACATAAGGTGTCGGTTTAATTGAAAAAGGGTTACAAATTTTATAAAAAACATATTCCAACTAAAAGCGTATTTTTTCAACAAAACAAGGAATAAAAAAACTATTATCATGCTACGAGGAAATTTTGTGGAAGAAAAAAGAAAGACCTTTGAGCCGGTAGACTACTTGTTAGACTTAATTAAACTTTTTTTGTTCTAAATTACTTTTTTTATCATCTCTGGCCCAACTAAAATAATTTATATTTATTTATATGTAACATATACCCCTACTTACGTGGTTATCTCTCACTCACTCGCGTAAGCTCTGAGTATTACAGTACATAATAGTAACATATAAGGAACTCTTACATTATCAAATTAACTGGGACATCTGTGTCATAAAACCTCATTTAAGATTTGTATTCTTAAGAAGAGAATTTTATCGAAAAGTAATAATGAGAGTACTCTACACGATCATATCAGGGTTAATTATTGTATGCATCTGAAACATTAAGGTTGGTCACTATCCCTAGTTCCGGCTCCTGCACGAGGCCATAATAGCTAGTGGATATGATAAACTTGTGGCTGGAGTTTTCTCGGGTTAAGTTCTGATGTCACCGAAGACCCGCTGTGTAGAGGGGACCGATGCACGTTAAATTTGTCGAGGCTCAATATTATCCCGTTGATGTGGAGTGGTAGTTAGGAGAGGAGGGTGCCACCACAAGTGTCGTCCTCATCACTTGACGCAAATTCAAAATTACGAGGTCTGTCACCGTGTTTTATAGTACGACTTTAATATAATTTTCACTTACTCCTGTCTTCTCCACTCACAGATGCGATGATCTTCAGTTCCATATCTTAAGCGGGATTAATTGTTGAACACAATATGGAGCCAGTCTGTTGGCAATCCCAATGATGGGCTACAACACCATTCTAGGTGTTTGGTTGGAGATAGACGCTTAAAGGTTATTACGTATTTATTTTCGCCACAGCCGAAAGATGGAGGAAATATCTAGAGGGAGGATGGAAGGGGGGAGAAGCTCTAACAAGCTGTATAACGGACATAGAGGTGATTATGTATGTTGAAATGTCACAAAATCATCTAATCTTGTCTCACAATTATGAATTTCAACCCTCCAGAGCTTTCATTGTAATGATGAGCTCCTTGCAATCGTCTTTGGTGTCAGCATCCTTGGACAGTCGTGCACATACGATGTTTGTGATAACCTATTGCTCTGAGTAGCCCCTCCCCCCAGCTTAACATATTCCGATTATGCGACCATGTTAGAAATATTCCAGCGTTATATTATTAATTCTTTAACAACGTCAAATAACGTCAGCTAGAAGAAAAGATTAACTGTCTGCAATTGTTGCCTATTTTATACAATGCTAGTAGTACAGTAAACACAAGCAGTATAACTGAAGTTAGCATTCATTGACTTAAAAATTTAATAATTTGCACACTAAATTCAAGAGAATTTGCATAAGGGTGCTTCCTTTTTTAGTATAATAGTGCGCTTAGAAGTTTCTTTCCTTCAATATTTAAAAAAATGTTTTTCGTGATGCTGTAATAAACTTATTATGCACTATTGCAACAATGTCAAAGTTCAAGATAACTCACCAAGTTGGCAACCCCGATTTCACATGTGTCGTACGTGCTGAATTGGCAACCATGGGCCTTATTTTGTATAATGTCACCCATACGGTTGCGATAGCACATTATTGCAAGCTCTCGCAGATTGCCTGGACTGGAATCGTTGCGTGAGAAGAAGACGTAGTCTCATACAAGGACTTATTAACAATCAACGGAATTAAATACTCAGCTTTCCAGGAAGCTGCAAGTGCTGCAGATTTATCAAAATCGGAGACTTTATCAATTAAGTGTTGGACGATGGAGCTTCAATAATGAATTTAACTGAAGAGGACCGTCAAGAACGAATTTTGCGAAAAAAGAGGCAAATAAATAGAACTACATAGTACATATAAATTACAGGTTTGCAGTTTGAGCAATGAGTATGAAAAGTTGTATAATTTGACAACCATTAGGTAGACACCTCATCAGTATGTTTTAAAATTTAATTTTAAAATTTTTCTTGCTAACTTGTATTCTCTAGTGCATTTTATTTTATTTGTTGCACATTCAATTAGATTTTAGTTTCATTATTAAAAAGTAATAATTATCATCATCTGATAGCTGAAATATTGTGAAAGTGTAAGAGTTAGAAAAAACACGAGATCTTTGTAAATATTTAATTTGTATACTTTCAATTTCTATCAAAAACGAGATCGATTTTTCTACCTATTTCTTTATTCCTAAAATAACATGAAAAATTAAATTTTGTTTATAATTTGAAGCGAATTTGCCTTTCTTGCGCATTCATTTCTTCAAAAATTATGTAATAATGTAATGATTTTAGCAAATTGAAGAATTCCTACATGCTGGGCGAGTATTTCATTTTTGTGATTTAGTTTCCTTCTAAAATACAGGAGCGACATTATTTTACATAATTTCCTTTCACTCTAAATAAATTGCAGCTAAAAAAATTATTTGATTTATTTGAATCAAATATAACTGAATGTATCAAATACCTTTTTTAATTTTATAAAGCAAAAAAATGAGTACTTCTTGGAAGACTCCCCAGAAAAAATAAATTATTCCATATTTCCCCCCAGAATTCCTGATGTAAGGTTACTTATTTAAAATGGGAAATACGAACATTCCTTAACATAAGTGTTTATCATCAGTAATGCATATTACGCAATGCATTCATATTTGATAGCATAAAATGCATATTTAAACATAAGCAAGCATTTGTTTTTGAACGGATTATAATGCACCCTTAAGAAAATGAGAACACATATTTAGTTAAGTGTCTTTTAAATTCCATTAATTCCAAGAATTTATTGGAATTATTTTATGTAAATAAATCTATTAACTTGCTTTTAAGCTACTAGAAATGTTTTATTTTTAATTAATTATAAGAAATCTCTTTGCTTATAAAGTTAAGAGGAAAAAAATTCTCTTATATATCTTTCCATAATTATAATTTTACACCGAAATTATAAATTATTTTTGAAGTGCATAATATAATTTATTTTAAGATTATTTACGTATAGCAATAATTTTATTTCTTGTGTTTTATCTAAATACCTGCATTAATTTCAGTTAAGATGCTTTCATGAATTTTAACATAAATTGTTCTTTTTTTTCCATTCCATTACAAAATTGATTAGCATTACCATTATGCTAAAACAAAGCGTATAAATTCAATTTAAAAGCAGCTCAATATTAATTTTTCATTTTAAGAACAACCATTAAAATAAACATTCAAAACTTTTTTTGGGGTGTTTTTAAAACAAATTTTAAGCTATACTTTTTTTTTTGCTTTAGTTTGAAAGCAGAAAATAAATTAAAATCTCAAAACAATTATCTTTCTATATTGAAAAATAAATGAATTTCAATAGAGAGAAGTAGTTATGAATATAAATTCGATATATTGATTTTCTTTATAAATATTCGCCAGGACAGTTTCTGTATGATGCTTTCATTCGCATAAAGAAAATTATAAAACGAATTATTGAATATTTTTAAACAACGCGTTTATAATTCCTTCTTAAAAAATCCTATATTAATATATAGTTATGAGTCTTTTTAGAATTAATTAAAATATAAATTGAGAAAAAAAAACCAATTGCAAAAGTACACTGATGTTCAAATTAAGAATGCAAAAAACTTCCAGAATGCTCTTATTGATGGAAGAATAATCAGAGAGTTCCCCAAAAGTTTGGAATAGGCAAAATCGTTGTATTACAAACTCAGAAACTCTTCCAAAATGAGAGTAACAGTTATAAGAAAGGTTGGAAGTGACCGACCAAGGAAAACAGCAATTAATAACTCATATATCATTTTGCATAAGAAAAGAGATAGACTGAAATTAGAAATTGGTAATATTGTTCAACGGCTAAATATGGAACTGGACGAGAAGTATCCTGATTTACTGTAATAGAAGTACGCTGCATAAGTCTTCTTATGCAACGCACAGATGGCATATTTGTGTACCATCCTGTACATTGTGTATCATTGACAGAAGTCCATTGGAAGTACCTTTTACAGTGGTTTAATGCACACAATGTTATCAGTAGAACCATGTTCTCTTTATCGACGAGAGTAGTTTCAGTCTGTGAGGGATCTGTACGTGACCTTATCATTAATTCTCTTGGGGAAACTTTGGGGCTAGCTTTCGCGTTAACTCACAGCCATCCCTCAAGAAGAAACCTTGATATTTAGATTAGTTTGACTATATAAAGTCAAGGTTTTGTAAATGTAAGATAGAAGGAGCAGGAGAACGGTTGCGGGGATTCTTAAGTGAGATTTATTTCATTATCATAACTTGAGCTTAGGAAGGAGTTTATTACTATAATAAATTAGTGGATTAAAGTTTAAGAATCTAAAATAGATTGAATTAGATTAAATTAAACAGATCACTTGCGCTTGTTTACTTAGAATTGTTCACTTAGAAGAGATTGCTCTCTTTATATATCACTCCTAGGGTATCATCTTGTAGTTTCACATGCGGTTGATTAGTGTGTTTGAATAGTAATAAAATAATAATTATTATGGAAGTTTCTGGTGATGCTTTGTTTTCCCCCACACCCTTAGGTAGGCAAGTCGGTGAAGGAGCGACTTCAAGTAGGTCGCGCTCAGAAGTTTAACAAAAAGATTCTCAGCGTTAGTTGATATGGAGACCTTTGGGTAGTCCTTTCATGTGGGAAAGCATAATCAACAGCACTAAATTTTCTACTTTAATCCATTTAACAGAGATCGTTATTATAATACAGTTAACTTCCTCCCATGTATCTTTTCCGTAGTGCCATTAGTTCAAACTTTGTTTGTAAAAGGGAAAACACACAAGGCCAAGCAGGTCTTATGCTATTTAGGATCTTCTAGAAAGTAACCATAACAATAGAATGATAGAGGATTATGTGATATATATCCCTCTGAATTTGGGAGAGAAGTCTGGCGATGCTATCGTATTCGTCGGAGAACGCCAGACAACTAGCAAAAGGACTGAAATTTTTAACAAGAACTGTTGGATAATTTGATGTTGTGTATGGACAGCCGATGATGAGTAACTAATGCCCATAAGGGAAATCACATTTCTTACTAAGGCACTTTGGTTCTTCCTCTTAGCAAGATGGTATTTTGTTCGAATGCCATTCTGTCAATATAGCCTTTTTTCTGTTTTGCCCCCATGTTGTATGGAATACGGTTTGCAATCCCGCGTTATATTTTCAAACTCAGGATTTCGGGATTACATTATCCAAATCCCGGGATTAGGATTGGACTATTTATAAAAAATACTTACACATTAGCATCGTTGAAATTACATAATAAAACTGAAAACACAATTACAAAATTGGCTTAATATTATTTTTTATTGAAACAAATCAAAACAAAACTAAATTCATCATAAAAAAATATAAAAATAGTACATGATGAAATTAAGAAACAAACAAACTTCATTTCTTGTGTATCTGTAAATAAACTTCTAATTCTAATGAATTTTCCTGGGTAGAAGTAGATGGAGTTACAACTTTAATTTTAAGCACCAAAAATAAAAGCGTATGGAAAACTTTTGTAGAACCACCACCTATTTTCAGTATTTTCTGGCAGTCAGTCAGTTTACACTTAGCTGTGTTTGTCCGTTTTCAAACCTTAAAAAATTTTGCTAAATATAAGAAGTATTTTTTAGCTGCATAATCCTTGTAAGCCCCGTGGGGATTTCTAAATAAAAAAACATTTAAAACCATAATATAAAATATCAGATTTATGTTAATAGTAGATTGGTTTGGGGTTTATAATAAAAAAAAATATTTTGGTCCAAAATTTAAAGATAAAACAATTTCAGATAGTTGTGCTAAAATATGATTTTAAAAAATTAGATAAAAATTATTAAGCGTTTGTTTTGTCATTTTTCGAATTTTTAAAAAAAATCACGCTAATAAACTACCCTTAATGTTCTATTATTCTTACCAAATCACTTGTTCACGCATCGATTTCAATTGTAAACTGAATATTAAATGCAAAATATTAAAACGCTTTTAGTTCTCTAGTACTCAGAGATTAAAATTGTTCCGTAGATTATTTTTTTCAGTATATTAAACAGTATGAAAAAATAGTTGCACAAAAAAAAAATTTACGTACATATTTCATAAAAAGTATAAATTTCCTAAGAATTAAATTCTTAGAAAATTTCGATTTTCAAAATGTAATTCAGACAAAAATTAAATCCCGGGATTAGTTATTTCAATTCCGGGATTTTGGGATTTGAAAAAAAAAAAAACACCGGGTTGCAAACCCTAGTGTACGCCATATTAAGTTTCCCAATGAAGTTTTTTTTTTTACTTTATTTTTATTCTTTCTTTATCCTTTAAGTATTAAATTGTTCTTCTGTAGTAATAGGTTTAAAGTTTCGTAGTTGATTCTTTGCAGAACTTTGGCAAGATATAGAAAAAAAACTGCTTAAATTTTGAAACCTAGTGCACATTATATTCTATAGATGTTTCAGAATGTATTTATTACTTAAGCAATAGAAAGTTGGTCAATTTGAATTAATGTAATGCTAAAGCTACATCAGGGTTATTGGCTACTGATAACGTAATTTTTAGTCACGATCAGGTAAAGAACTGGCACCCTACTCGCTGTTTTTGTATTGCACGCCACTGAAGAACTTTGAGGTTTAGTCATACTTAATGTACATAAACCTCTTTGTAACTCCAAGGTCAGCAACATGGAATTACGGAGAGACTGTAGAAGCAATCCCCGTTCCCTCTTGCGCTTACATTTATTCTTTCACTTAGGAGGGTAGAATATGTGAACTTGTTCAATAAACTTCAGATTCAAACCTTTTCGTTTATGAATTATAACAGATATTGTCGTCTAAAGACCTTCAGTAACAACATAGAACATTTTTATAAGAAGAATGTTGTCCATTATCTTCACAGTGCATATGCTTTATAATCTTTTTATGTCTTAAACTGAAACTTATTAATTTAAATCATCATCATATCCGGCAAGATGGTCCCCTCGTCGGCCAGTGCCTTCCTTTGAAGTTTCCCCCCACAGTGACTTCTCATTCACCTTCTTTCTCCGGGTTTTCTCATTTATAGTCTTAAAGTCCGATCCCACTGAATCTGTCCATCTCAGCCTTGGTCTTCTACATTTCCGAATCCCAGTGACTTTCAACTGTAGTATCTTTTTGACAACATTATCATCTGGCATTCGAATTATATGGCTATCCAATTCACTCTATTTGTTCTTATGTGTTTAATGATGTCATGTTGTTTATAAAAACTATATAATTCAAAATTGCATCTTCTTCTCCAGCTATTGCTTACGTTTACATCTCCAAGTATACTTCGAAGTATTTTTCTTTCAAAGGATGTATTTGCTTTACTTTCATTTTTATTCTTGACCAAGTCTCAGAATGCATATGTCAAAACTGGTCAAATAAGAGCATTATAAATTAAAAATTTTGTGTTTCTTGAAAAAAATTTAAACTTTTTGAACCTTCTCAGTCCATAAAAAGCCTTATTTGCCAGGTATAATAGATTCTGGATTTTATGAGATATTCCGTTATCAGAGGTAATTATTGATCTCAAGTAGATAAAACTTTTAAATGTTTCAAATTTATATGAATCTATTTCAAGAAAAGGATTTGGGATTCTGTCTTTTGAAAATAGTATGTACACTGCTGGCCACCGTAAATGCAACACCTAGAAAGACAAGAGATAGCACAACAAAATTTATTTTGTAGATAACATGTTGACCAAGTATCAAATGATTAAATTTATAGACTTCTGTGAAGTGTGGTTCCTGCCAGAATCAGTAGCCAGATTAGCCGCCATTGTTGGAGATCACCGCTGCCACACGCCTCGGCATTGATTCAAAGAGACTTTGTATGTGTTCTTGGGGTACAGCAGACCAAGCAGCTTCCACACGTTGCCAAAGTTGATCTGGTGTGGCAGCTGAGGGTGTAATCTGGGTCAATCGTTGAGCAACCATGGACCACATGTTTTCTATCGGCGAAAGATCCGGAGAGCGAGCCGGCCAGGGAAGCAATTCAATCTGGTGATTGACGAAGAACCTTTGGACAATGCGTGCCACGTGTGGTCGCGCATTATCCTGTTAAAATATGGTTGTGGCCAAGCCCTGAAGGTAAGGAAGGACAACTGGCTCCAACAACTCGGAGATGTAGCGCTGGCTGCTTAAAGTACCAGCAATGCGTACTAGAGGAGCGCGAGAGTAAAATCGAATACCGCCCTAAACCATAATACCCGGTGCAGGACTATCCATCGTGGTGTTGCAGACAGATGCGTGACTCGTCAGTAAAGACAACTTCATTCCATTCTGCCACACATGTGGTTCTGCGTCAAGGGTAGACCAAGCAATGGACGTCTTGCGGGCAGACCACTCTGTTGTAAACGGCGTCGAAGGGTACGCGCAGACACTGAATGATGCGTTACAGACTCATGTGCTGTGCTATAGTTCGTGATGTGACTGAGCGATCCGTCACTGCCATGCGCACAATTTGCCTGTCCTCACGTGAAATGGTGCACTGAGGGGAATGTGATCGATCTTGTCGTTCCTTCGTACCCTCCTGCATCCAACGATCACATATCCGCATTACAGTTGTTTGGTTTCGTCCAACACGCGACTACCGATTTCCCTTTAAGATAATCCACAATCTTGGTAGGCCACTCTATCCTTCCTCTGTCGAACTCGGATACTTGATCAAACGCTGATCGCTGTTTTATACGAGGCATAACTGATCGTTTTTTGAAAAAAACCACAAGAAAAACGCAATTGATGAACTGGAAATCGTCGAAATTTCCAAGCCTTAAATAGCGCTTTGAGGTGGCGCCGCAGGCATGCGTGATGTGTGACTGCGCTGAAATTTTAATCATTTGCATATCTCACCTCCACTAATGCATGTTGTAAATTTCATGTTATTGGCGTGCTTCCTTCAGGGTGTTGCATTTACGGTGACCAGCAGTGTATTTAGTCTTTTTTTCATTAAGAACAAAACTCATTCGACTTGCTGCAATCTTAAGAGCAAGAAATGCTTCTTTCAGATCAGGTAGGGTACGAGCAATTATATCAATATCATCAACATAGGCTAAAAGTTGCACATCTACTACTATTGTATTTGAATCCCACGAATTTTTTTTTCAAGTGCAATATTGAAGAGCAAGCAGGAAATTCTTTATTTTTTTCACCTGATTTTTCACAGATTTAAAAATAAGAACTTATTCCAATATTTGGATATCACTACATATCCAAGAGAATTTTCAAACCTTATTGGGAAAAAATTGGATTATAATCGTTCGATTGTTATTGTGGCTCAAACGGAATATATAACTTTCAACAATTGATTTTAATTACTCTGATTTCTTCAAAGAAAGAATCATTCTTGACTTATTAAAATCAATTAATATTCATTTTCTTACACTATTTCCCACATTTACAGAAAACAAATTATCTGTGTTGACTCTTTGAGCTCTTGGGTCAAGCAAACATTTATTTTTGTTTTCTTGATTATAATTTATTTTGTTCACATCTATCGCTTTTTTAATCTCTGTGTGAGAGATTTCCTTTTCTAATTTTCCTTTTCATTTTTGCCTTTACTGTTTTATTACATTTATTCAGTCTGTTTTGCCGGCTTCTTGGAATGTTTAATTTTGCGGTGAAATCAACTTGTATAAGATCTCAGGAATCCTGAAGAAGTTATCTGAAATTTAAAAAAAATAAAAACTAATGCACATAAACTAATTCTCCTCTATCTTCTTTTCTTGCGCGCGCGCACGATTATTGGTTACTTTAAAAAAAAAGAGCCCTGGCATTTTTAAGGAATAGTTTACACACGTTTTGTCTAAATTATATACTAAAATTTAATTTCCGAAAAAAAATTAATACATTTCTTAAATTGCTGTTCACATAAACAGAGTTTTAAAACTTTATTTTTAATCTTTCTTTGACAATTAAATTGAGAAAAATAATGTAATTGTTTTCGATAGCTAAAACTGATGAATATTTGAAAAAAATGCTTAAATTGATGTGAAAAGTAAGCATAACAATAAAGAAAAATAACAACAATATTATAATATACTTGTATATATACAGGAAATATCCTTTACTAGATCCAAACCATTTGGGATTTAATCATATGAAAAAAAAATATTGGTAAATAATTTTAAAGTAAGAATAACTGTAAAAGTCTGTGGAAATTTAATCATTAAGAGAATTTCTAAATTCTTTTCCACAAACAAAAATGTACAGAATCCCTCAAAAACAGTTAGTTACGCAAAAATGTTTCCATAATTGTGATAAATAATTAGCATTCAGTAATATATTTATTTATCGAAAGCAATTATCAATAAAACAATTGGTAGCTACCATGAAGAATTACTGGTGGAATATCGTTTGCAAATATCGTAAAAAGTTCCTTTTCATATTTAAAACTTTTTGCTTTTTGTTGAAAACGCTTTGAAATTAATCTGAATAAAAACTGTTATTTAACACATTTTTGAATTGCAATTTTCAGGGAAAAAGTACATTTAAAAATATTAAATAAAAATTGAATTATAGGCAGGAAAAGAATTTTTGATAGAGAGAAATTTCGAAGGAAAGCCTAAGAATGAAAAAAGCTTCCAAATTTCGAAGTCCTTAGAAATTTATTTTCTTAGACAAATTTCTTATTTTTTCCAACTTAAGAACGTAATAAGAAACTTTCGAACAGCTTTAGACAAAAATTTCCCAAAACATTTACAACTACGAAGAAAAAGTCATTAACTGCATATTTGTTTCCCAGATTTCTTGCATAGATTTTTTTTTTGCTCATAAAGGTTTGCCTCTATACAGAAAGAAAAGAAAAGTAAACAATAAAATTCCATTCTAGACTTAATACAGTGGACTTGGCAAGAGAACTGAATGTCATTTGGAAATGTGCCGAGAAACAAATAGAGCACAGACAAAAATCTATTAAATGTTTAGTAAAATTTAAAAAAAAAACCCCGCAAAAATGCTTTTTTTTAATTTATTTAGAATTGCCCGACATTTTATTCGAGTAACATAGTTCCATAATTCTCGTAATATGTTTTTAATCATTATATATTATGAGAATCGGAAACAAACACATAAAAATGAACGATTTTTTCTTATTCTATGAAAGCATAACTTCTAAAAGAATATATTTAGCTTTTAGAACCTGGGAGAACATTTTCAGCACGATGTATTTTTAAGAATTTTCTAAAAAATATCAAAGGGAAGAAAAACTGAAAGATCTCGCAAAAAAGGGAAAAATTTCCCCAGATTATTTGCACTTTCAGGAGAGCAAGCATTTAAAGTCTGCTTCCATCTGTGTCTATTGAATCCTTTTTCACAAATCACCTTTCATTCTCAATACGTGCATATACTTCGCAAAATAACAACAACAAACGGAATAACTTTTCCGCTCTTTAAGGAAGAATAATGACATGTTGAAGAAATTAGCATAATTCTAGTCCCTTTCCCTTTTAAAAGCATTCTCCCTTTCCCCTGTTTGCTTTCAGATGTCAAAAGATTCATTTGTCAAAATGGAAAGACGTTTTCATGTTCTTTTTTCTTTGATTAAGTGAATTAAACATTCCATCTTTCTTTTTTTCTGTACCCTCTCTTTCTAGAAGATTTATTGAAGAGCTTTCGCTTTTATTAGCTTCTCGATAGGAAAATTTTTTTTTGTTGGAATGCTAATATTTATAAAGTGTCCAAGAAAAGGTTATTTTTTTTAAAGAAAGAATTCTTTTCTTTGATGTAAGGAAGAGGTGTCGGCTGGAATGAGTAAATTTGTGATTCCTCGCAGATATTGTACGTGAAAAATATAGGTAATTAGTTCTAAGATTCTAAGACAATCTCTGAGTGTATCTGTTGGTTTTAGGGTTATATAGAGAGTAAAGACATTTAAAATTTCTTTATATATGTGTAAACAAATTTTGCTCTATCTGATATTACGAAGTAGCAGAAACCTTTAAATGAATCTTGAGTGATAAAAAGTTAGGAAATTGCGTACTCTCTCTATTTTGGAAAATCTCGCATAAAAAAAATCTTTTTTCAAAACAAAATTTATTTTTACGTGGAAGACCCTTTTGGAAACAATTTTCCTAATTGTTCCAAATTTCCTGAACATTGTTCTGGTTTTTTTTCATATAGGGAATTCAACTTTTCTATACCCTCTTTGTAGAATTATAAAAGCCGTTATAGGTAGTGCTGTTGCAGTGAGCCGCTTCCATTTAGAAGCAGTCTTGTGGCAACAGTCAGAGCTTGCATTTTTTTTTCAAAATATATATAACACGCTCTCTATTGAAATATTCTCTTGTGAAATATTCTTGTGTCAAAATACTTAACTTGTGAAATGTGAACTATGCTGTTATTTGTGAACTATTCTATTCATATTGAACTATTCTTCCTCAGTGAAATATATTCAACAATATCAAATTGAACTTGGACTTTTCATTGAATCTATTTTCTTTCAACAGATTGGAATTCGAAACCGAAACTTTTAGTCTTAGAATACAATTTCTTACAGTCCACTAATTTTGGTTGTGCTTCTATACACTCTTTAAAAAAATGCTGCCAGTTAACAGTTTCTGATATGTGTGGAAACTCATTATAAAGCAGTCTTATTGCAAATCATCTGTTTTCACATACTTTCTCATTCACTTTTTCAACTAAACCATCCTTGACAACCGAAGGCCCTTCGGACTTCCATCCGAAGACACTTCGGGTTTCGTCATGAACATAATTTCGCCCATCATTGAATTGCCGAACCCAATTTTTCACCATTTCATCGCTCACTACATTTTCATCCTAAATCTGAAAGTTGACGATGAATTTCAACTGGCTTGCTTTAAAAAATGGAGTGCAGAACACACTTCACAGTTGGAGGGATCAGCAATTATCTTTAATATTTTGAACTACGGACACATCTAAAAACAACACAATTCTACTATAATAGTACGACTGGACTGACAATCAACCACAAATACGCGTGAGCAAGTGTTGAACCACAAAGCTATCACTGCGGTTGCGGTAGAGCGAAATGGTGCTTAATTTCTGGACATGCCTCGTGTTCATACGTGCATACAGTTTGTGACGGGTCTATCCGCGGCAATTTTCCATTAATCCTCTTGGGTAACTTTGGGGCCAGCAATTATTCTATTTCACAGTCTCCTCGGGAAAAACACGAGATAGTGATATGCTAATGAATTCGACTATATAAAGTCTGGATTTAGTAAGAAAGCAGTAGGAGAAGGAATTGCCAAACTAGTTATAAGTATCGTCTACGGATCTCTCCAGCGAGCTTAGCGCGTATTAGATAGTAATTGATATTGTTAATCATTGAAGTAATCGAAGGGATTAGATTTAGTACCCACCTGAATTTAGTAAGCGTTCGTCTCCTTTGTCAATTCTGATAGCTGAGATTACTTAGTAGGGAATATTAGATTTAAAGGTTAGAATTGAATGTTAGAGTTGTGTATCAGGATTAATCTAGGGAATTGAATAATCACTCCAGGGTTTCTACTTGTAGTGTGACTTGTTAATTGTATTTGTGTGTTGTTAATAAATATTTGTAATTATGGCTTTCGTTGGTGATAATATGTTTCATTCCACACCTAGAGACGCGCCGGGCAATGTGAACCCAGTCCAAGATAGGACGGGGGCACGACAAGTTTTTTTGAGAATTGTAGAACAAAATTTATTTGGAAAATTTCTATTTTTCTAATCCTTATTCCAATACATATAATGCTAATATGAATGCAATAGTATAGTTTTTGAATTAAATAATCATAGATTATTTAACTTATCAAATAAAAATATATATTTGAATTTATATTGACATCTGTAACTTTTGGATTATTGATTTAGTTTAGCAACATTGATTGGTTAGTATGATAACATTCAATACTTGTATAGCTAAAATTGTATAGTTCATTGTTTGTGATGGAGTTCAAACTCTTAAAAACTTTATTTTAATGGACACTTTATTTTGAAAGTAAAATAGTATTTCAAATCTTTTATATTCTTTTTCTTAGAGCTCGGGATTTTTAAAAAAGTAACTTTCAAGCAAATGGATGATTAAGAAAAAAAAAATATGATAAATTATAAAACAATTTCATTATACTCTCACATTAAAACGTATTTCCCAGTATATTACACAGAACTTATATATGATTTAATGTATCTACAGTATATAACTATAGTAATATAAATGGATTAAATAACTCTTAAAACCAGAAAGATTGTTCATATACATAAAGGAAAAATGTGTCCGAATATAATGAAAAAAATTATAGAACCTTCCACATCGTAGAACATTACATGTCTTTTTGATCAAAGGATTATATTATAGTAGATCAAATTTAAACATGAATTTTAAGAAATATTTTTCTTCAAATATTACTTTCTAAAATTAAACAATTTTTTTTATGCATATCCCCTTGTGCATATTTTCCCCTACATATTTCGAATTTTAAAAAAAAATCTTACATGATAAGATGAAGTCAAACGATGTAAGTTAGAATTCCCATAACAAATCTCTTGCTTCATAGCGATTCTTATACCTGACAAATTTAAATTCTTACCACCTTTTAATTTGTATTCAAAATTCTATCACAAAACTTCCTGCGATTTTGCAAACTTTTAACTTCTTCTAGGTAATGAATTGTTCTCTCTTTCATAACTTATATTTATTTGATCTCTTTTTTACTGTTATTTCTCAATCATCAAAAGTAAGGCCACAAATTTGTCGAATTCTCACTAAAGTTAGATTTTTTTTTTCGGTGGATGGTTGCAAGTCAATTTTTCAAACTCCTCAGGATCATTTCTAAATATCTTGAATCTTTTGCATACTTGAAAATCGATACTGTGTGTAATTACTAAAACAAATGTTTAATCTCTGTTAAATTTCAATGGGTTTGTAAGCTTTGGTTCGTTAAATATTTAATGCTTATTCCCTGTCAGCTGAGAGAAATACTTTGTATTTATTCATTGTACTATCGATTAATTAAAAGAACATCTGAAAAACAGAACAATATCAAGCGATTATTTAAACTTTAAATACCTTATCATTTTTGACGTGTCAAAATACACTGCCCAAAAAATTAGGGGAGCACATGGATGTAAGGAAATTACGCAAATATATCTTCCGATAACCAACGTAAAACAAAACATCCATAGTCTAAAGTGTAGCAGAAAACAGAAGTTCATATGTAAATCAACGTTCATGAAGTGAATGTATGTAGTGAAATCGTAATTTCATATAAACTATTATTTTTCATTTCCTACTATTAGCTCACCCTCTCTATATGTTTATATACACTGGTGTGCAAAAATTAAGGACGAAGTCGAAAAATTAGCATATCAGCTGAACGAAGAGGCAGAGCGGACAGAAAGACCAATCAGGAGATTAAGTGAGGTGATGTACGGTAGCACATGCGCAGATATGCAGGTAGACGTAATGGGGGAGTGTCTGAGTAGTAAAGCATGTTGTCGGTGTAAGATTAGTATTTCTGGCAAAGAGATTGCACACCGTATAGCAGTTAAAATCACACCGAGTTGCTGCCTCAGCGAGAAATGGCGAATAATCAATCTGTTAGATGACATCTGGATGCTTTTACCCGAGGTCGAATCATAGGGAAGTTGGAGGAAAGTCGCAGTGTGACAAGTGTGGCTGCAGAGTTCGGAATTGCTCACAGCATCGTTTCACGACTTTGGAGACAATTTCAAACTACAGGAACAGCTATCCGGGGGTTCAGTAGTGGTCGTCCACGAGGAACCACACCCGCAGATGACCGGTATATTGCCTTACAAGCCAGAAGAAACAGGCGGCAGACAGCGGGAGAAATCGCTAGACACACGACACAGGTGACTGGACGACCGTTATCGAGTTTTACCGTGGCCAGAAGACTGCCCTGTGGTGGTCTGTTTGCAGATTCCTGTGGGTAAGCAGATTCCTTTCATAGAGTAGAGATCCGCTACAAAATGCCTTTGGTGAAAATTGACTCCTAAAGGGCGTTGCGGGGGCTTAGGGGGCGTTATAGGTAATTATTTTCATTTTTAAACTATTAGACGCGCAGTCTTTAAATTTGATAAATAGATTCCTTTCATAGAGTAGAGATAAGCTACAAGATGGGTTTTGGGAAAATAGCCCCCAAAGTGGCGTTGTGTCCCCCACAACAATTATGGGATTTATTTGTTACAAGACACCATACTAAAAACAAGAATGTTGCACAAAATCATATTTTGTAAAGAATCTCGCTGCCCGCAAAATTATTCTGGTCAAGATTGGCCCCCCCCTTAGCTGATATATATATATATAGAAGTGGTGAAAAATTCAACCTTTCGGCTATTGTTTGAGAAAAGGTGACTAGAAATGAGCACGACAAATTGATATACCGGAATCCATGGCTTGGAGAATTTTCGGGAGAAGAATCCGGGTAAGAACTAAGAACACTAGCAGATGCTGTTGGAGTGGTAAGAAGTGTTATTACAAGACTGTGGAATCAATTCCAAGGAACAGGGCACGTTCAACGTCGGCAAGGGCAAGGTCGCCCACGAAACAAACAGCAAATAATGACCCATATTCCATGTTAATAGCTTGTCAAATCAGAATAGCCAGTGGGACGCAGATTCAATGACAGTTTCTTTTGGCAGTAGAACGAAGGGTCTCAAGCCTAACAATTCGTAAAAGCCTTCGTGTGGGTAGTCTGTATGCACGTAAACCAGTAATGTGTATCCTGTTGACAGGAAGAGACCGTGAGGCTCGAAGAAGGTGGGCTGCTGAATATCGAGATTAGACGCAAAGTTATTGGAGTCAAGTTTTGCTTACGGACGAGTCCGGAATCAGTTTAGAGGGTGATGATGTTTTGGTATGGCAAAAAAGGGGCACTTGAAATAACCAAACGTTCGTTCGGAAAGATCATATTACAGACTCGGTGGTTTGATGGTATGGACTGGTATCAGCATATGTGGACGTACATGTTATTTAGAATAGCAATTCGATAGCTCAAAAGTAAGCTAAGGAAATCTTAAGACCTCATGACCTACTGTGATTCCTTTGTTTTAAAGCAAGATAATGCCAAAATGGATATAGCTGGTCGTCTTGTGGAGAACTTTCTTGATGCTGAAACAATGCAGCATTTGTAGGCGCCAGCCTGTTCTCCTGACCCACATCGTATCCCGTGTGCTTGGAACTCATTCGGATGATGCATTCAGTGAAACCACTACCTTCGCTTACTGTTTGGAACGTGGAGATTGCACTCCTTAAAGAGTAGAATAGTACTCCCCAAAGTCTGGTCAATAATCTAATTGCATCCATGTTAAATAGGTCTGAGGCAGTTTTAGCTGTTCTGGGGAGCACACGCCATATTAAACATCCTGTATCAATTCTAAACAATCAGTTTTTTTTTTGTCATTTACATTTACCCAAATTGTTGGCCTGAAGCATTATTTCATGTTCTTTTACAATTTCAAGGAATTAAAGTTTCCATACAATCGTTTTTGGCCTCTTTATTTACCGGATTGAGTTTTGTTACACCTGTATTTTTCATTTTATGCCCATGCATGGCTGTCGTGCAATGGTTTCTTCTCATTTCTACTGCTCCCCTAATTTTTTTGAGCAGTGTATAAGGTACTAAATCATCTTTCATAATGAAAAAATGTGTTTACGTTTGAACTAACTTCATATAAAACAGTTGGTAAGAATTTTAATAAATCTGATCTTGATATCTGCTAATATAGAGAATAAACTATGGAGTCAGCGTTGAATCTTTTTATTTTCAATAAGCGCTTTCGAATAAAACAATTAACCACTTTAAGGCACTAAAAATACTTCGGGAAAATAGACCCAAAACAAAAGACCGAAAATTACCTTTCAAATAGAACTAACAGCGATTTTTTCAACTTTGCTTTTAAAGCAATCTCGAGCCGCAAAAAGCACAAAATTTCCTATTAACGTAAAAGCTATTTCCACACACAATACAAACAACAATACTTTTACTTTCTTCATCCCCCTTCCTTTTAAGGCGCGTTATCGCTTGCCGCATGCTCATCATATCATGGAACAAAAGGGGGAAGTGCTGTCAGTTGCAATAGATCATACCATCAAAGCAAAACTATTGTTTAAAATCGCCTTATCTAACAAAAGAGCAACTGGGGCGGATTGTAATTTCTGATTATCTTGGAGCAATCTTGGCGAAGTTTGGCGTTGCTTAGCGACCAGGTGAGGCATAATCCGTATCAGGGATTACAAAGGGGAAACAGTTCTGCCGCTTATAAGCTTTAATTAGTGTCTGCAACGTTTGTAGTCTTTTACAGAGACCACAGTTAGAGGGAATGTAGTTTAAAGTTATGGAAGATACTTTTTTGCGAAGGGATGGCGCGAAAAAAGATTTGATGCTTCTTTGGCTTGGAGGCGTAAATGGAATTTGCGCTGAACTGTAAGGATAATTATGTATAATTCAAGTTTTGAAACAAAAAGAGTGCTTTTTTAATAAACTTAGTAAAGTAGAAAAAAGGGAATGTTAAACCTGTGTAGGAATAAAAAAGATGTGTTATCTTTGATAAATATCTTTTTCGAAAGTTATATAATGAATATAATAAATTATTTGATAACTGGAATTGAATGTGGTTAATGTAGGGGTTGGGTGACACCCCGAAACTCTCTCTCTCTCAAAGCATTTGCAATATGATTAATTATGGAGTCTCGCAAATAAATTCAGACTGAGCGCTCTTATATGCAATACGCATTAGTGGAAGTGATTATGTCATGCCTGCAAGCGTGTTTCTTGTTAAGTGCACGAAATATATTTGAAATAATTTATTCAATGAATTTTGTGGGATTTGTTTTGTGTTTTTGATTACATAGCATGGCATGATCTCTAAACTCTAGGGACATAGCTGGGTGCCTTCGTGTTTGCAAAAGTTTCAAAAAGTGAGGTTTTTTGAATGTGTGTTGACACACACACGTGCACCCTACAACATAAAAAAACGTATAAAAAAAGAACTATCCGAAAATTGGTATTCGGGATGTACACGTATTGTTAATAAAATGCTAACAATATCATGGAAATTGAACGATTTATTTAGGAAATACAGTTACAAGACAACAAAAAATCAGTAATGCATTGGTCACATCTGTCACTGACGCCTGCTGTTATTCAGATAGGCTTTGACTAGCAGAGTTAGCAGATTCCCTCTAGCGCGGCTGCTTGCAACACATATTCTTATCGATGAATTTATTGAAGAGGGTCCAAGGATGGTTGTAGGGTTGCGATATCCTAGTGGTCAAGGTAACGGACTCGTGGCCGGCATGTTATGAGTTCGAGCCTAGAACCTCTGAAGACCCACCGTATGGGGGGCGATGCAGGTTAAATCTGTTGAACCTCAAACTTCCTCCCATTGTTGTGGTGTGGAAATTAGGAGGTGGGGTGCAGGCTCAGGCGTCATCCTTGTCACTTGACCATGGTTCAAAATTACGAAGTCCGTCGCCAAAAGCTGTCGTACAGCTGAATAAGGCGACGTTAATATTTACTCACTCACTAACCCAGAGATGGTTGTACACATATGTTCATCAGAGCTCAAACATGTTCTATTGGGAAAAAATCTGGTGATCGTGGCGATCAAAGAAGTGTAAAAGGAGCATGAAGCCAAAAAATAGAAAGACCTTGCGGGAGTGACGGGGCATTTTCCCATCGAACTGTTAGCCTATCGAGCTGTGAAAGGAAAGGCAACATTTTGGGAGTAGAATTATATTGTCGATATACCAGCGTACTGTAAAGAAGGTAAAATCCAAAGTGAATCCTGATGTCAAATGTAATTGAACCATACCATATCTGCTGCAAATTGTGTGTTTCGTGGAGAACGTCAATTTGGAGAATATTTCCCTCTCCTGGAAGTCTACAGATACGTCTTTGCTGATCATGGGTGGTTTAATTAGCAGAATTAATAGCTGAAAACAATATTATCCTATCTGTGATTCTAGTTGAATGCAAGCGACAGCACTACAAAAGTATCTGGTAGTGTGTAATTGAGTGACAGTCGGCGCAAAGGCCTCTGTGACATCAATAACTCTTTTTCAATTACCATTATATGAAAGCATAACAATGAAAAAAAAATTTATTCTTCAGTAATTTAAATAATGTCTGGATATAATCTTACGAAGTTCATTTTTGTTGATGTAAAATTAAGTAAAAAATATTCTTCCTTACATTGTTAATGTAAAACCTGGATGTGAGCTTTCAGTTTCTTAGGCGCAGAATATAAGTAACGAAATACAATCTTCAGACAATTTCAGAAACCGCGAGTCAAATCTCATCTTGTGCACTGCAAACTGCTGTTGTGTCAGTAATTATTCAAGAGTTAGTTGACTTAGTGTGTACAAAGCCATCAACTTTACGTATTCTCAGTTCAGTTGTGGACAAGTAAAAGAAAAAGGTCAAATCTAAATGATACAATAATTAATTTTTGTGCGTGTAGCGTTTCCAATCCAGATGTGCTTATTTTGGACAGAGAGAAATTAGTGACTGATTAGCAACAGAGGCTTTGCGACCGCTATTTCCTGGTTGGGACAACGCCACATCTTTACAACCCGGGTTACAATTACGGCTTTAACGTTCTTTATTCTTGATCACCCAGCCTGATGGTGTATCGCCTTTTTTGCACTCTTCTTTTGGACTTTTCTTATTTGTTATTTTTACCAGTGTGTATGTTTTCCCTTCTGTCTTCATACTTCCATATTGGAGAATATACTTCCAAACTGGTGACCTGTTCCTTTTGGAGCTCAACTACAATAGAAAAACTTTCTTCCGAAAACGGCAGTTTAATCAATTCGAACCCGACCTATAATGGGACTCTTTGCTTATGCAAAGGGGGATCCAGAGCAGGTGGTCGCATGGGTTACAAGTTCACCGCAACTTTGATGGAGAATAAATAATGCAGACATGAAAGTTCGAACAGCAAGCATTTACAAGCCACACGTTCATGAGTAAACGCGCCGACTATTTAATTTACTACTTTTAATTTTTTAGTTTTAACTAAATTGACCACTGCTTAATTTTTACCGGTGTGTTTTCCTTGTGATGCTATTTCAATATTCGAGAATATACTTCGAAATGAGTGTGCTTCCAATTGTACATATTTATACTGAGTCTTCTTATCAAGATGAAATCGATCTTGTTCCTAATAATTACTTTTTCCTTATCGACGTGGTTAAGAAATAAGCTTTCATTAATTTTTAAGTGACACAAATATTACCAATGGCGAAACAGTTTACAATTTCTTGATCTAAGGAAAACACATTTTATAAGTACATTAAAAAATCTAGTGATAATTCCCACAGAGGCAGAGGCGGATTGAGGTAGTTGGAGACCCCTGCTGGTAAAAGGTTTGAGGCCCATGGGCTTAAGAGTCGAAAAACTAAAATAGTGAAAAGAGTCAATTATACTTTAAATTTTCCAAATAAAATGTATTGCAAAAAAAAAAAAATTTTCATCGGGTATAAAGAAAAATCTTAACTGAAGAAATAAATTAAAAACCTTACTTAAGAACTTACAGTTTTGCTATACAGTTTGATTTCTCTTTGGCAAATTCATCAATTATTTTCACCATATCTATTTTGTCCCAAACATTTTATTCTGTATATCAAGGGTGGGCAGACTCTTACATAACGCGGTCTACTTCTAATTTTTTCAAGGTGTTGCGGGCCACTCTGTGGCGTAGGTGTGATAAGTAAAAAAAAAGCTCCAACGATATTTATATTATAACAACACCTAAATACAAAATATGTACTTACCTACATATCCAAAATAAAAAAAAATTATTCTTTTAAAACTCCTTTTTAAGTAAAACGCAAAATATAAACATAATAATTATACCCACAAATTTAATAATATCAAATGATGCATAAAATCAAACAATTCAAAATACATAAAAAAATGATTCATCTTCATTTAAAGTAATTCTTGTAGTTATAGTCTCAGCAGAAGACTTAGTCTGCACACATACTATCCGTACCAATCTTGAATATCTCGGTGTAAATAAAACTAACTGTTAATCTTGTAATGGATTCTAAGTGGTCGTCTGTGAAATGGAAATGATACGTTGTTTTAATTATACCCATCGTTGAAAATGTAGATTCACACATGTAGATAGAGCTAAATAACGATGTTAAATGAACTGAAGCTTTTTTTAAAGTTAAAATACTTTACTTCGTCCATTAGATTCCAAAAGTCATTCTTTTAAAATTGCGTCCTCTTGAAGGAGAAAAATTTTGTGCTTCAAGAGAACATTTAACACGTTTTTAGTTATATTTTTCTTATCAATATCGCCAAGTTGGTAGCATATGAATGCAACACTATTGGTTCTAGTCTAGTAAATTCTTGAAAACGTCTCTCCAATTCGGGATGCGGTTTTATTATTGCACGATCATATTTCTCTTTGCTTAATGTACCTCCCTCCATTTTTAACCAATTCTTCAAAAATATTTTTGAAATTTTTTAATTCAATCTTCAGCAGCTGAGAAGATATTAGCTTTAACTTGTTTTCGAAAGCATTAAGAAATCCAATCAATTCTACTATTGTTTGATTTTTCCCTTTAAATTTTAACTTTAATTCATTAAGTGTTATATCACAAACGAAATCTAAATCCATAATATCATGACAAATCCACCTATACATGTTTAACAGTTGGAAGGAGACAATCACGATAATACGCTTGTGCAGGTGTCCTCAAACGTGTAACCGTCCTGTTGTAGGGAAAAGTGTGAAATATGATTCGTCAGAGCATATTACTTTCTAGTAATCAGCCAGGTTTTGCGAGTGTGACACCACTGTAGACGACATTTGACATTAACATCTGTGACAAATGGCTTGAGAATCTAGAAGCTGATAGAGCTCTGCCGTCACTTTTGCTGCAGTTGTTAGCATTTTAGACGTTACAATCCGCTTCAATACCCGTCGATCTCTTTCACTGAGCTTCTCTTTCCATCCATATTATTTTGCTTTGTCGAGCTTGTCTTGCTGCACTGTGGATAAGCAGTTTAGACTCTCTAGAAACCTCTAAAAACTGGGATATTTCAGTCACATTTGCTCCAACTGATGTGTAATGTGACTCCCACAATTTGATCTCTTGGAAAATATGAGAGATCCAACACTTTACGATTTTGAAAAAAATCAGACTTACAGAATTTTAATAAAGCTAGCTGAATACTACCAGAATCTATACATTCCTATTCATAAAAAAATCTAGTTGCTTACACGAAATGCATTCAAAAATGTCATTTTTATTCACGGGTCTTTCCAGTATTTTGATAACCACCTGCGTTTCTTTTAGTATGCACGTCTAAGATCTCATGTGAAAACAGGGCCCCAAAATGTCTTGGCGGTCCACCAGTCGATCGCGATCGACTTAATGCCCACCCCGGCTGTATATAATATGGCCACGTTGTTCACTTCCTCTTTTCTCTCATAGTACTTCTTAAATTATTTTTAACACGTTTTAAAACTAAAAACGATCATTCACCTGATGCATTCGATATCGGTATTGTTAAAAATATTTTCAAAAGTTTTTCTACATTAGGATTTCTTTTACATCTCGATAAATTTCTAGCGGGGTTTTCATTGTATCTTTGTTTTCTTTTCATTTCTTCTTCCACGGTGGCGTGGTTGATTTGTCACTGGCCTTAACATTCATCAAGCTTGGGGCCCCTACCAGCGCTGGGGGCCCCTGGCGGCCGCCAGGTCCGACACCCTCTTAATCCGCCACTGCACAGAGAACGAACAATACATGCCATAGATATAAAACCTTTAGTCATTCTAGAACAATAAAGTGTTTTGTAAATTATAATCTTCTAGAGAAAAAGAGATTGGGCATTGCTCAAAATTACAAGGTCCGTCGCAAAAAGCTCTCGAGTAGCTGAATAGTGCGGTTAATATTCACTCACACACTCACTGGAGAAAAAGAGGTTGCATATAAATAGCACTATACCATTTGTACTTAAGAAGTTCTAAATTACAGAAAGTTGGTTTCGTTGTATAGTCTACTCTGGAGAATAAAGGATTGTACTATCTCTGAAGAATCGCTAATTCTGGATGTCGATCAAGTCCACTGAAATAGATATTCTTATGATGTGATATCCACGGAATGAGTGAGTGAGTGAATATTAACGTCCCACTGTTCAGCTACACGAGGGCTTTTGGGGATGGTCCGCGTAATTTTGAACCATGGTCAAGTGATGCGGACGACACCTGAGCTGGCACCCCCCTCTCCTAACTACCACACCAACGGGAGGACGTTTGAGCTCTCGACAGATTTAACGTGCATCACGCCCCTACACGGCGGGTCTTCAGTGGTACTGGGATCGCACTCATGACACGTTAACCACGATCCGATGTCTAGACCACTTGGCTACAGCGGCCACGTGATATCCACGGAAGTTGACATACATGCCATATCAATTATTCTTTCTGCGTTTCAAAAACAGGAAGTCTAATGTATCACATCTGGAGATTAAGTGAGGTCAAATTGATTCCATTGCTTCCTTCTTTGGATATGTTTTGATGATCTCAGTAGCTGAGTAGTTATGTCACGAATACGCATACAACATTGTTCTGCTGAGTAGTGGGCTCGAATCCTAGGGCCACTAAAGGCACCGATGTATTAGAAAGGTGCTGATACAAGTTAAGTTTGTCAAAGTTCGAAGTTTTTAGGTTGAAGGGGTGTTGGAGAAATGAGTGCTATATCTTAGGTATCGTCCTTGTAATTAGACCATTGTTCAAAATTATAAAGTTGCTTATAGTCCTCGTGTAGCTTCTGAGTGTAGAATTTACAAACAATCAATCAGCTGGACATGTTTGAAGTGTACCTTAGGGAAGCTCTCAAATTCGTTTCATAATAACAACAGTCGATACTTATCAGCGAATGAGATTATTTGAAAAATTGTTTACGTACTCTTAACAGATTGCGATTTGCACTGTCTCTCGTCTTCGTATTCTTATCTATTGCGAATCCCCTGTTTTATTACAGTTATTTGATAATACTTTATAATTGCAAAATAAGTTTTATACCTTTCATAAGAGATATTAAACTTATTCTCACCTCTTTATGGAATAATTTGTTTTACTATATGTTTCCATTACTTTGAATTAGAGCATTTTATTCCATATTTATATTGTATGTGTTCGCAAAACACTTCACGTAGCATTTTTCTATGTGCATAATGCTAAAAAGTATTAAAGAACATTTTTAAAAAATACAGGTCGCAAAATCACCAATTTTTATGTGCTTTTATTGTATTATTATTATTATTTTAATGAGAACATATAAGAAAATTTTGAGTATTTTTTTTAAAAAAAATTATATGTGAAGTTGTGGCCCAAAGATAATGGGTGTAAGAGGTTCTGGGGAAGAAGCAGACATGGTCTTAAAAATAGCTACTTTTATATATATATTCTATCGTTAATACTTTATTAATAATATACAACTTTATAGCTTAACTTTGAGAGCAATCTGAAATCTTCATGCTTAATCTGATATATAAGATTATTGAAAACCATTTAGCTTCTGTAGGAGCTCCTTGTGACGATCCTTCTCGAATCTTGATAGCTCGGTCAGCTCCAATGTTATTTACTTCCACCACTCCTGGTGGATCCTACGACGAATATTAATTTCAGGACGTGTGACCCCTCAGTCGTAGTTTACCTTCTCTTATTCTTAGATTTCACGATTAAAGGTTAGCGATTAACCATTCACCTCACAACCCCCAACATCAGGGTTTAAATAGTAGTTACATTTACATATAAAATCAAGTCATCTCAAAAGAAAGCGGTTCTTAAACTAAAATCACAGTTCAAGAATAGTTTCCTTAAGAGGATTAGTAGAAGAACAAGAATAGCTACTTTTACAGAGTAACAATGCAAAAGCTTTCAAACGACGATAATTCATTTACAATTTAATCCATACTTTTTTTTTGAATGACTTCTTTGACAGAATCAGTCCCTAAAATATTTATTTACACAGTAGTAATATGTGTTTAAAGTTTCAAAGCTATAAAATCAGTAGAAGTTTCAAAAATGTTCCATTTGTGTTGAAATTTACACTTTTGAGAAATTGTGATTTAAAATAAACACTTTTACCTTGAAGTAAGGCATACTACCAGCATAGTTTGGACTGCTAAATTAGTTCTAATTTAATTAGTGTAAAAATTTAAACTGCATCAGAAACAGAAGTAGTCTTAGTTTATTTCTCAATAAATATTAAAAAAAAAACAATATTTTTTTGCTGATTTTTGCGAAGTTGTAACGGGTCTTTTCGCGCTTTTAACTAATTCATCTAGGAAAACTCTTTTAACTCTTCTATGATAATAAAATCGCTTTCCGTGGAGGGACCGTGATTTATGCAAATCGTCGGCCTAATTATCAGAATGCAGAACTTTTTCTGGGTTGCTTATTTGATGTAGGAATGCTATGCGCCAAGTTGTAGTTTATGTTCACTAAGATGGGGGATTACATTGCAATATGATTACCTTGATATTTTTATCGTGTGTTAATGTGGGAATAACATATATCAGAGTTAATTTTTATTGGTTTTTTTCCCGTGGTAATCCTATTAATGTCAGATGATTTTAATTCGATTTCTTTAAAAATTCAACCATTTCCATTGCATTTGCTCTTCAAGTTACTAATTCAGTCTTCTGTTGTATTTTGCGCTATTTTCGATTATGGATATTTCTAATATGATTGGTGAGTACCTGAGTATTTTTTAAGAGAATGAGTGTTGTGCTTTTAATTATTACTATAAATTGCTCAATACTACTTCAATTTACTTCTAAATAATGCACTTTTTAAACGTTCCATGTTTGATAAAATTTACTAACGGAAATCGCAGTTTTTGGAATATTGCAAGTTATTAGCACTTACTAATTGATATTCATTATTAATTTTAATACATATTATGTAATTATTTTATTTAAAATATAATATTATAATTATTATGCATAATAATTGTTTTATATTATTTATTTATAATAATTATTCATTCTTGTTCTTTAGTATAAATATTACAAATATTATTTATTTCTAATTATTATTATGTTTTTATAATTATTACATACGTGATCAATATTATATATAATAGTTATATTATATGAATATTATTATACATACAAGGGGTGATCAAATGAAAAGGTACGAAACGACATAAAAATGAAACAGTTAAATATTTGCATATTCCGCCAAGGGAGAATGTAGCGAGACATCTCGGGATGCCATTGGAGACTCTGACTGGGATCGGATCATGCGCGGGTGCCCGCATGCGCAGGAGAGAGCAAAGGCTTTTATAAAAAGCGGCGTCTAAATGATGCGAGCACAGAATTACTCGAGCACAGAAAAAGCATTAACTCCGATGTGTACTGTGAGACACTCCGACGCTTACGCAGGTCCATCAACAACAAAAGACCGGGGCTGCTCACGGAGGGCGTGGCTCTGCTCCATGATTACGCGCGTCCACACGTCTCCAGAGTCACACAAATAGAACTGGACAAGTTCCAATGGGAGACGTTGGACCATCCGTCCTACAGTCCGGACATGTCACCCTGCGATTTCCGTGTGTTTGGTCCACTGAAGAAACAAAAAATTCATATACAAAATTAATTCTTACAAAATAACAAAATCTTTATATATCTTTTATTGTTTTTTTTATTATTTTTTTTTTTATTTTATTTATCATTGTAACAAAATTATTATATCAAATTTATATGAATATTATCATGTATCATAATTACTATTAAATTATAATATATGATAATAATAATAATATATTACAAAATATTATAATATATAATTTGTATTATATTATATTGATGTTCATTATTGATTGATATTGGTTATTTTTATAATCTATACCTATATTCTTCCTTTGAAATATATTTTCAAGTAGTTCTTTACAATTATTTTTATGGCGATTTGCAACCGCTTGGCCCACATCTTGGATTCCATGTAACTCGACAACAACCTTTTCTTGGCGCGATTCAGAAATTGAGCCAAACAGCGCTTGGCGCATTGCACTCGTATATCAAATTAGTTCCCTTTCTGGAGTTACATATTCTGATAACTAGGCCGACGAAATGTGAATTGCTATTTAAAGGCAAACGAAGAGAGAGAGAGAGAGGGTAGATCATCGTCAGGCTGATACTGAGGTTAGAGTGTTAGAGTTATAATAATTGAAGCCACCGGCGCTTAAGAAAGGAGGAGGTCATCAATGCTGCGGAATTAAACCATCAGTAAAGTGATTCTATTAATTTTTATAGATATCTAGGTGGGTAATGAAGTTAAACACACTCCCTTTGTTTAAAATAATATTTGATTGTAAATTTATCTGTAAAATAAAGGTGTTAATTTTATTAAAATGTCTCTTGATTCTGTGCATTTAAATCTATAAACGACCAAAGGGTCACGAAAAAAAGTGACTTCCTTAAAGTCACTATATATTAATTTAACAATACAGCTCTTTTAATTATCTTTAAATAATATTCAATTAATTTTCCACTTCATATCTTGTTTAGTTGAATGAATAAAACTAATAACAGACTCAGAAGAAACTAAAAGAACAGAAACAAAAGATTTTGTTCAAATAACTTTGATGCATTTATTAAAAACTACGTCTTTAAGCAAACATTTGAATATTACCAATTAATTATTTCCAATGACATTTTTAAATAAAGTTCCGTAAACACTGCTTAACCTTTAACAAATTATTCATTTATAATAAGGTAGGACTTCCGTTCACACACATAATGCATTTTTAAATAATGTGTCTCCTATTGCTTTTATATTTATTTCATTTCGCTCATGAATGGTTGATGAACCGGCTTAATTAATTAAGAAATTAATCTCTCGCTTGTTCTCCCCAGTTTTAGTTTGATTAAAATTGTTGTTATTAAAAGTTTATTATTTCCTTTTTTAAATTTCTGTTAAGGAGAAGATTATTCTTATAATCTCTTTAAGAATAACTAAATTAATTGTCTTGTTTCAAACGGAGGTGTATTAAGAGAAAAGTTTCTGAGAAATATTTTACTTGATCAAATAAATAAGTTGAAAAATAAGTTACTCTCGGATGGGTTTTTCTAGCATCCTTCATTCTAATATTTTATATGCATTAATTAAATCATTAAGTGAATTATTAAATTTCATTTTGATTTGAATTTTCTAATCTGTATTCAGCTGAATGAAATCAGTATCTAATGCGATTAAACAGAAATATTACTTTTTTGTTAAAAGGAAAGAATTACACTGGTACCTTCAGAATTTAATTACTGAAATAAACTAATATAAATTTTGATCAGTTTTCTGAATCAAAATTAATACATGAACAAGGAAATAGATTCTTACTATAGTTTTTATCACTATTTGAGTAATTCACGATGAATTGTGGGGAAAAATTAGTTTTGAACATTGAGAAAAGTGAAAATTTTTTTCCATTGAGACTGTAATGCAAATATATCTTATTCGTGATTAAAAGTGCTTAACTTTAAGTAACTTAAAGGGATATGGTACGATTTGCACAAAAATTTTTAATTTAATGATTTTCATAATCTTTTTGTTTGCCTCCTATGTGTATATATGATGTAAAATAGATTTTGTGCTCAAAATTTCATAAAAAGCTCACTTAAGACGTGAAACTTATGAAGTGATTTTAAAATGCTACTCCTCCTACAAAAGTTAACGTACATGTATAAAATTTGATTTACAAGTACATCAAACTATATATAACAAAAGTTGGTATGGGTTTTGCGATAACATGATTGGTATTTGTTCAATACTTCTATTTAAGAATGCCTATTGAAAATTCATAAAAAAATGTGTAAATTCTAAATTCAATTATTTTTAAAAAAATAAGTATTACTTTTATTAAAAAACGCATACCAACTTTTATTCCATGTACTATTAGCAACAGGTGAAAAAAAATTCTAAGTATTAGGAACAATAGAAAAAAACCTTATTTTACATGTTAAACTTGTTATTTTATGTTTCCGAGATAAGTCAGTTTAAAGTTTTGATTTGCCATTTGGGATATGAATAAAACTGAACATAAAAGTTATCACAACTCTCTGTTTTTTAAACTTAGGGCTTTAAAATTTTGTGAATTGGTAGAAAAGTATATAAAAATAATTTAGGCTAAAAAAATTATATTTGATTTTTGTCAATTGATTCGTTCATGATTGGTATTTGTTCAATACTTCTATTTACGAAGGCCTATTGAAAATTCATAAAAAAATGTGTAAATTCTAAATTCAATTATTTTTTTTAAAAAAAGTATTACTTTTATTAAAAAACGCATACCAACTTTTATTCCATGTACTATTAGCAACGGTGAAAAAAAATTCTAAGTATTAGGAACAATAGAAAAAAATCTTATTTTACATGTTAAACTTGTTATTTTATGTTTCCGAGATAAGTCAGTTTAAAGTTTTGATTTGCCATTTGGGATATGAATAAAACTGAACATAAAAGTTATCACAACTCTCTGTTTTTTAAACTTAGGGCTTTAAAATTTTGTGAATTGGTAGAAAAGTATATAAAAATAATTTAGGCTAAAAAATTATATTTGATTTTTGTCAATTGAATCGTTCATGATTGGTATTTGTTCAATACTTCTATTTACGAAGGTCTATTGAAAATTCATAAAAAAATGTGTAAATTCTAAATTTAATTATTTAAAAAAAAAAAGTATTACTTTTATTAAAAAACGCATACCAACTTTTATTCCATGTACTATTAGCAACAGGTGAAAAAAAATTCTAAGTATTAGGAACAATAGAAAAAAACCTTATTTTACATGTTAAACTTGTTATTTTATGTTTCCGAGATAAGTCAGTTTAAAAGTTTTGATTTGCCATTTGAGATATGAATAAAACTGAACATAAAAGTTATCACAACTCTCTGTTTTTTAAACTTAGGGCTTTAAAATTTTGTGAATTGGTAGAAAAGTATATAAAAATAATTTAGGGTAAAAAAAAATTATATTTGATTTTTGTCAATTGAATCGTTCTGTGTCCCTTTATATGATTAAAGTGCGTAAGAAATATTTTTTAAAAAAGAAGTACGCTTTTTTAATATATTCAAAATGTTCTCGAATTTTTTTAAGAGATGAAATGTCTTTCTCTACAAAGGTTATCTTCATTTAAAGTATCTGATTACATTCGAAACAGCGTATAAATGAATATTTTTTTGTTATTTAGTGGCATCTGAATTACATTATACATTTTAATATTTAAAAAAAAATATTATACAAATCATTATTTAAAAGTAATTTTTTAATAAAAATTTAAGAAAAAAACTACTGTTGCTCCCTGTAGCGCTTTTGCCTTCCCTTTTAAATCCCGGATTCTAGATGAAAATTGTTTGTTTTTATGTGTACTACCATCTCTTAAATTTTCCCATTTTTCCCGGGTCTCCTGTATATGAGTCACAGATACTCAGTAAACATCTTGAAATGAACATTAGGAAAAAACGGAAGTTATATTTAGCTTTCATTATTACAGGCATTAGTCGATTTTGCTTGTAACTTATTACAGTATAAGAGACTTACGTTTTTTATGAAATCAAAATAAAGGTACGGAATTTTAGTTCGTGACAAAACATTATTTCGAAGAAAAAAATAAATTTCAATATTATAATCAATATATAAAGAGTAAATGAGACAATGCAAAATTAAAACAAACACACTTGATCTTTTTAAACTTTTTTATTACTTATATTCATTTAAAACATTATTTAAAATACGGAACACTTTGCTTTTTATCTGGTCCTGTCTTAATACAAATTACAAGACTTTTCAAATGGTTTTTATAAAGATAATAATAATGTTTAGAAACAACCCAATTCATCAAATAGTACACAATTAGATTTTACAATTAATCCGATTACAGGTTCCTTTTAAAGAATTTTCGTATAAACATCTTGTAGCAAAACATTTACTTCGAAAAAGAAATTAGAAAATTATATTTCAAATCTCTTTGCACAAATTGCAACAATTACTTCTTAATTTTTTATAATTTACCATTTGTTCTGTATTTCATTATTTTAAACTATTTACCCACTAACATGGAATGTCACTTTAGATATGAAATATACAAGTAACTACAAAGATAACTATAATATTGATTTCTACGGAAAAAATACTTAAACCAAATCATTTGATGTATAGATAATTAAAGCATTAAACTAAGCTATGATGTAAGATTTAATAATTAATGTAACGATACAATCACCAGAACATTGAATGAAAACTTGAAGAGTTAAGGAATTCAAGGTATCTTCGAAATCAAACAGTTCAATATTTAATAAAGATTCAATTACGAGGGATGTCCACATACTAAGTACCGTTTTGGAAAAACTCGCATAGAAATCTTTTTTTTCCAAACAACATTTATTTTTACACGAAAGAGCATGATGGAAACCATTTTTCTACATAGTTAACTCCTTTGTTCAGGTATTTTTCCTATCAGGAAACCGACTTGTCTATACTCTCTTTAAAGAGAGATGCCGCATGTGAACAGTTTTTGAAATTTTTCAAAACTCATTACAAAACAATCTTGCAATGAGCCGTCTGTTTTCACGAATTTTCTCATTTACTTTTTCAAACAATCCACCATTAACAACAGAAGCCTGCCCATTCAGTCCTTCGCCATTAACATTGGTTCACCCATCTTGGAACTGTCGAAAAAACTATCTCACTATTTCAGCACTCATTGCATTTTCACCAAAGATCTCTACAAGTTGACAATGAATTTCATCAGTTCCTTGCGTTAAAAAACAAGATATCAATCATTGGCATGGCCAAGTAATTTTAGCGCGTTTTTCACATGTTGTATTTTACAATAATGCAACTAATGAACTTTTTACTAACAGAAAGTAATATATATACTGTCACGTGGATTTATTGGAGAACGTGACCGTTCTGCTCGTCTCTGTTGATGTTCCTCACGGTCTGCTTTCCTTTCACTTTTTCCAGTCAACGTTCTTTTCCTTCCCATTTTCAGGTTTCAAAAAAACTTTTCTCACTTTTAGTTTTCAAAAATATTTTTCACACTTTTAGTTTTAAAAAAAACTATATTTCCACTTTACACTATATATCTTATCACTTTTAGTTTTCAAAAAAACTATTTTCGCTTCACACTATATATCTTATCACTTTACTGTTTAAAAAAAGAATTAAATTAAAAAAGTAAAATCAGAGCCTTTTATACTTGTTTTCTGAACTTTTTTTGTAAAGATTTCCTCCAAAATGCAGGTAGATTTTTTTTAAAAAAACTGTTTGCAAACAATAAATTTACTAGGTAAAATTTGAGAAAATTTTGTTATAAACCAGCGAAATTCAGGAAAATTTGTAGGAAAATTCGGGAAAACTATGAGAAAATTTAAATATGATTCGGCTCATCTAGGGCACAAATGCGACCAAATGCCGAAAACCCGAGGTAAATTGGTTGCTTATTAGCTGAGAAAAAGGTATGACGAAATATGGAACGAAGGCGAAGACGAAATTTGCGTCCTAATAGCGCTTTTATTCCACTACGTGAAAAACGCGCTAAAAAGAAAATTTCAAAAATTGCTTACTGGTGGCATCTTTCTTTAATAGGGTATAGAGAGGTTGGTTTCCCGATATGAAAAATGCCTGAACAATGGTAAAACTATCCAGAAAAATAGTTGCGATGCTGTTTCATGTAAAATATATTTTTTATGCGAAAGTTTCTAAAACGGTGCTCGTATTTCAAAATTATATTTTAATTTAGTAATTTTCATTACACATGTAGTATATGTGAGAAATAATAAATGCACCCTTATAATTATATACTAAAAGCTGAATGTATTTTTGCTAATATAATTTTATTAAGTGTTGCTGAGTGAAAAAAATCACAATCGTTCTTTTTTGAATATAAATTTATAAAAGAAAATTCAAAATATTATACTACCCCTTCAAAAAACTTTCCATTTTAAAAACGTTTTAAGTTAGTTCTGTTAAAAAAAGAAACTATTTTTCTATAAACTCCTTAGTTAATTTTTTCTTCCTGATAGAGATGTTTAAGTTTTTAATTATAATTTCCATAGGAAACTTTTTAAATTGGTCAAATTTCTGAATGAATCGGCTCAAATACCTTAACCTACGTACCTTATATTCAGATATTTAAAGAGTTATACATTTTTATATATATTGCCGAGTTATAACTGCATGCGTTATTATGGTCGGACTTTGATTTAAATAATATTATTTTTCTTCCTTAAATTTAGGATTTTTTTTGCACTATTTAAATATTTTCAAAAATACTAATCTTCCTTAAATATTTTATATCTTATTGGTTATATTAAGAAATAAAAATTCTAATTTGAAAAAAATTAAAAATTTTGAACAATGTATTTCAATTGAATCTTTTAATAAATGGCGTTTTGAGATAAAATATTTCATTGTAGAGTAAAAAAAAAACTGAAGAATAAATATTTATATTATAAAGTTCTGTAAAAAGTTTTAAAGAAATAGCTTTAGTCATTTAGCAAATAAAATTTATTGTGATCGGTACTCGGGTGAAACAAATAAATATTTGTAAAACAAATTAAAATCTAGATTATTTAAGAGAATTCATACAATAATTTTGGATTTAAATAATGAATATTTGGTTTTTTAAAACAATTTTTAGTTAGATATCTTTACTGTTTATCGATAAATTTACATAATCGATTAAAATAGCCAATTTTCTTCAAAAAAAATTTTCTAACAACTCCCTTCTTTAAAAAATGCTTTTCATTTATAAGTTTCATATATAGCAAGAAAAACTTATGGCACAATACAATTCAAAATAACGTAAAAACATTCACTGAATTATGTACAAAACTACATATAGTGCTTGAAAACTTCTCGACTCAAATTCAGGTAATTATTCAAAAGGAAGAAAATTTCTGTTTTAAAAAGGAAATTAAAAAGGCATTATAGATATCATTCAAACATTTCAAGTATTCAAAAATCATTCAAATATCAATGATAAAAAATGTGTCATCAGAAATAGAGTAGATTTTCTTTTAAATGAATGGGAATAAATGAATTAAGATGCTTCTATACATTACTTTCAAAACTAATTATTGTTTTTCGCTATCAAATAATGAAAAAAAAAAATGTTTTTCACTGAATGTAAGAAATTTAATTCAGAAATTTTTATACAAAATCGTAATATATGTTTGTTGTAAAATTAATTCAAGCAAAACGGGATTTTAAATATTGTAAACAAATGGTTTTTAAAGCTTTAGTTAATGGCTTAAAAAATCATTTTGAGAAAATTTTATATCGAAACTTTGCAAAATTCTTGAAACCATATCCGATTCTAAAAACTGGTTATACATTTTTAAAATTCTTTCCGCTCTTAAACACTTGTAATGTATTTAATGATCAAAAACTTCTGGCATTAAGCATGTATTCATTTTATTAATAGTTCATAATGCAGATATACTAACGCCGTAATGTGTCATTATGTAATTTAATGACACATTCGAAAATAAACTTGGAATGCTGCATGAACTTTTAAAATAATGCATTTTTCAATACGCTTTTATTTTATTTTGTACTTCTAAAATTAGGAATTTTAAGTTTCAGAACCAAAATTTTATTTTACATATTCCCACTGAATTACGGGAAAGTGTTATTTCAGTACAAGTAAATTTCGTGGAAAGGTGAAATATAAAGGTCTGTATTATACGAGGGAGAGTAAGCTTCTTTTTTTGAATAAATGTCGATACAGATATATCAAAAGGCAAGGGGCGTTTAAAGGAGAAAGCAGATGCACTTATTAAGAGCGCCGTTCTATTGACGCGACAGTGTGTGTGAGAACATGATGACATTCACATTACAAAATTCGATGATTCAGGAGCGGTGAGGCGTTATCCGATTCCTGACAGCGGAAGATGTTAAACTAGCCGCTATTCTTCGCCACGGAGGGTGTAGCTCTGCTCCATGATAACGCGCGTCAACACGTCTCCAAGGTCACACACGCGGGATCGGTCAAGTTCAGGTGGAAGCAGCTTGACCATCCGTCCTGCAGCTCAGACCTATAACTTGCGATTTTCATGTGTTTTGCCCCCTGAAAAAACATCTAAAAGGGAAGCGCTTCAGCTCGGACGATGAACTCAAGAATATTGTGAAGATCTGGGTCTCGTGACGGCCACAGAAATTCTGGGAACAAGTGATCCTTCGGTTCGTTAATTAATGGAATCGTTGTACTCACGCCTATGGTGCACACTTTGAATAAAGTATTCGTTTATACCCAGCGTCATTTTCTACCTTTTCATTTGAGCATCCCTAGTAAAAATGCACAGAATAAAATAAAACCAATGATTTGCATAAACGGCACAAAAATGTCAATTAATATCTATAATGCACTTTTTCAACTACTTTTTGAAACAAAGAAATCGTTCTGTGAGGATCTACATAACTAACTAGCAACGGGTACACTTTACAACATCAATAATCACATAGAGATCAAACGTTAAGTTGGACAACTTATCTACAGTTTCAAGCAAGATAAAGATACATCCAGCACCTGGATTCTCAAACAGAATATGTTTGTCATCACTGCTTTTCACTTAGTTATTTGTTTATTTTATTATTGCTATTACACAGGTTAATTGTTGTTCAAGTTTGTTCAACATTTCTGATTTTATATCGAATCACGGAACACAGCTGTTTCCATGTTTCAACTCTGATCAGAATCACTTAAGAAAGCATTGGCAAACACAATGACCACACTAAGAAATTCATAAATACTTTTCTACAAATCAACTACTGAATTGATAAAGAGCACTTTATACATATACGTGCACATAAAGCTCATATTGAACACATTCATATTTAGCGAAATTAACTGAAAACAAAAGCAATAAAATCAGGTGTTAGCGTTATTTACAAACACATGAATATAGAGTGACACGCAACATTTATAAAACAATAAGCGGTACTTTTCCATTTCCCGGCGCAAGCGATAAAGTCACCAAAAATGATAAACTGACGCCAAACGGAATATTCCCCCTGGTAACCTTTTACCGCCACATTTTCAAAACAAGTCTTTTGTTTTCTTATCATGGATAAAAAAACCAATGAAAAATAATATTTATTATTATTTTTATGTGTGTTGTGTGTTGTTACCAATAAAGCCAACTTGGCGAGATTTGCGCCGGCGAAACGGAAAAGTAGCCAATAAACTACTGATATATATTATCTCTACATACTTATCTAATACATATATAAATGAGATTGAAGACATTCAATAAAAACTATCTAAGGAACAAAGTTAGCAAAAGAAATGTGGTAATCAGTTTGTTGAAGTTTTTAAATTTAGTCCTTATTGAACATGTTGTGTGTTTAGTCATAGATTTTTATTGTGTATATCTAGTCTAAAAAAGTGCAAAATTATATTTATTTTTAAAAGTGCCACTTTATTTATTATTTAAGAGATGTTTGTTTGATTTTATTGCTGAAAGATATTGTTATATTAGAAGTGTTTTGCATAACTGTGTAGTAGTGTTGTAGTGATTTATATATTAGGAACAATTGATTATATAACAGTGTTTAAGAAATAGAAAGTTCGAAATTATGTCATTTGCTTCTCTCAGGTGGCAGTTTCAGTATGAGGTATTATTGTATGAACCATTTTGTCAAATGGATAAAAATTTAAAGCACATTTCAGTAAAATAGTCATAGGATTGCTGTTCATTTTTAGAAAGGAATATATTGCTGAACGGTTATAGCAAAATCAACCATTTAAGTTACAGACAAAACATTTAAATGATAGAATCATGGGCTTAAGAGTTTCATGGTTTTGAAAGCTAGCATAAATATCTGCAAAAGTTTGCACAACATTTTCAAGTATATAAAGTTACACAAATATTCTATATATGCAATAAAAGCAGGTATGCTACAAATCTATGTATTATACACTATCTAGTTAATGGAACTTTAAAATTATCCCATTTCATTGATAACACTAGAAGAATCGAATGTCAGTAAAAATATAACTCTTCCACACATTAATTTTTTCCTGCATTTTTGATAATTAGTATTTTTCTGTTTATATCCAATCAATTTTTTCATATTTTTTTTTTGCATTTAAACTGATTTTCGATCTTTTTTTCATTTTCTGATGTTTCTTTACTTACTATTGCCCTTCTTTTCAAATTTAAATAGCCCATTCGTTAATTTTTAATCCCCTTCCCACATTTTTAATCTCGAGATTTAGCTTGCTGCAAAAGAGTTCCATAAACTAGAAAGAGTCTAACACTAAAATACTCTATAACGGTACACAAACTGATGCAAAAATGAAATTCACGACATATATGTATGCATGACTTTCTCTACATTATTATTATACATTCAAATGACACCCTGTCCGATGATGCAAAAAGATCTACACAAGTCATCCAATACTCAGTTCTTGGTCATCATGAAATGGTCTGAAGCTCAGACTTATTACCATGTATAAGTCCACTGGTCTCATCATTGTCTTACAACCTCTCAAATCTGTTGAAAAAGATAAACAGAAACAGAAGATCAAATAGTCCAGTTGGTCAATATGAAGAACGTTCCAAAGCTCAAACCTGCTCGCATTGATGTGTTCTGTGTGCAGGTATCATTTTAGTGGATACAAATCCCGCCGAAGAAGAACAAAACGGAAAAGCACCATTAGGCCTCACTGCAGTGCCGTTGACCAATATATTCCCTGTGCCACAACTGAGATTTGTGGACAACGTCTTATTGCTGGGTCCAGTACTGCTTTGGTGACTGCTGTTATGGGTTAGCACAGAATGACTTATACTGAATGTTCGCTCGTGCAAAGTCTGCACAGAACACAGTCTGTTGTATATCTCCTTGAAGTTTGGCCTGTGCGACGGTGTATCATGCCAACAATCGTTGATAATAGCGTAGACATAAGGTGGACAATAGTCAGGTCTAGGAAGTAACTGGTGAGTGCAGATAAGATCTATGACTTCCTGATTGTCGCAATTGAAGTATGGTCGTATTCCATAGCTGAATATTTCCCATAGCAAGATGCCAAAAGACCATACGTCACTCTCTGTGGTAAAGGTGCCATAGAGTAAAGATTCGGGGGCCATCCAACGAACAGGAAGTAAGGTGTTCCGGATTCGAAAGTACTCGCTTGCACAACTGTGACGACTGACTCCAAGGTCCGAGATCTTGACCAAAATGTTGTCCATCAGAGAAGAAGTGTTAATGCAGGACTGCGATAAGCTCGTTGCAGCTGTTTCGACTGAAACTAAACAATTTCGGGCTGCCAAGTCACGATGAACATAGCGCTTGCTGGACAAATACTCCATTCCTTTATAGAGAAAAAATAATAGTTAACGTTATGACTGTACAGGTATATGAATATACAGTTACAGGCGGCACATATGCAAACTAATTCTAATTCTTGTTCATAAACTGATTTGGGTCTCATTTGTGATGATAATAAAATAGACATGCATAAAATTGTACACAAGTATCAATACACTGATAACACCTTTTTGAGTAATTTTATCTGAAGATATTTAATTCATATATTTACAACCATTGAATGAGCTTTGATTCATTACGTTGAGGTCAGATTCATTGTACTATTTTAGAACTTAAATTTCAATATCAGAACTGAAAAAGTTTCATTATATTAGTTTACTAAATAACAAACAAATGAATAGAATTCCGAAACTGTTGCCTTTTAGTCTTTTTTTTTTCTGAATATTTTGTACAAAAACAATGAATAAATTGATAATTTTTGGAAATGCTGTAAAGAGAAAATGAGTAACTTAATTTTTTAAACCGGAATAAAAATATATGATTAATCTGAAAGCTGAATTATTTACTTCAATAATATTTGCTTAAAATTGTTAATTATAATAACGTAATTAATGTTATGGTGTCAAATATAAAATCTATACAGTCGGAATATCAAGTTAGGCATTTTTAATCTTATTAATTTTTATACCAAAGGAATACTTTGAAGCCTTACGTAGACATGGAATCAATAATCTGTGCAACCGGAATCGGAATGCAAAACCATATTAAGGTGAAAAATTTTATATCAATAACGCAGCCATCAATTTTAAGATAAATTTTTAACTGTTGAATGATTTTACTAAGTTCTTTTAATATACAAGGAGAATCAGTACATTGGTTAAAAAAATTTATGACAGGTATATACTTTCTCAATCGATGAAGTGGATGTGTCTGCTTCTATAAGATTTATCTCTAAAAAAAAAAAAAAAAAAAAAAAAAAAAAAACTCTACAAAACTTTTGCTTTCACAATCTCTATGATTTTTCTGAAGAACGTGAAAAATTGTGTATCCTCTTTGACACATTTAACGTAGAAGACACTGCTTCTCAGCATACTTACAAAACACATTAACAGTTATTTACTGTTTCTGCATACTCGATCAGCAGAATGTATTTAGGTAAAAAGATATGCAATTTTAATATAAGAATAAACTTTTTGTGACAAGTTTCAATTGATTTTTAAGGCGATATGGTACCGTCTTCACAATTTTTTTTATTTTTAATATTTGATATTTGGTTTTCATTGTATTTCATAAAGGGGTTAATATTTAATAATAATTCCATACAAAAAATTTTTAATTTGTTGCAAAATGTTTGTAAAATTTAAATTTTTCTTAGCTTTTTTAAGCATTTTTTAAATTCCTAAGGCTTTTTTAAATATGTCTCTTTTCTTTCAAAACTTTTTTTCCAAGTACCTTAAAATATACTACATAAAATTGTCTATTGGTTTTTTTCTGTTGCTTCTCTTTAATTTTTTATTAATTTTTTTGTAGTTAAACTTCCGAAAATTCCCAAAAAAACATTTATTTTGATTTTGAAATTTTTTAGAAAAGGTACTAAACATGTTAGAGCTAATTCCATGCACAGTTTTACAAAACATACATTTCAGATTATGTATGAAAAATTTCAAACCCGTACTTCAATTATCAAAAAAAGCCTTATGGTTTTGAATGATAGGATGTGTACAAAAATTCAACATGGAGAGATATCAGTTTGAAGTTTCCATTCAATGAATAGCATGATATAATATTCATCGAATAGTCTGAAACTTTTATGAAATGGTAATTAGCTTATTTAAAACTATTTACCATAAGAAATTGCACTAACGTAGAACAATTAAAGAGTATACTGCCATAATGAATATATAGAAAAAAACGAATGAAAGATCAATATTTCATAAAACTTTATCTTAATAATTATAAAAAATATATATATGCACACTTCAGAGCTAATTCCATGCTCAGAGCTAATGCACAACATGTACAAAAGATGTTTATGCCTTTATTTATTATTTCCATTATTTTAAAAGCCTTCTCATGTTAAATATTGTACACGAATAAAAGCAAAATCAAATAACAATTTATAGGTACAATACATCAAAATCTAAGAACTGTATATGTGCATTTGTTTAAATAAATATCTTAAAATATTTTAATAATACAAGTGTTGAATCTCACACACATGAGATACATATATATCACCAAAAACAAATATATAAAAATGGGAGAGTTTTTCTATTCTTGCGATTTAGGTTTTTAATTATCTGAGTTATCAAAATGAGATTTGGTTTTTGTGTTTGGGAGAATCCGTTTTGTGAAGTTTTAATTTCATTCATAATAATATCATAAAAATCATGCACAACTTTTAAATCTTGACCAAATCCATTTGATCTTTAGTAAATAATTCACAAACTAGAATTTTTGCATGAATTGTACAATTCTTTCTTAAAATGATGTACTACGGCATATATAATGTTCTTATATATAATACTTCATATATAATACTCATTGATGCGCATTAGAAAAATAATTAATTCCTTTTTTATCAGGCTCTTTTCTAGCAGATAATCTGAAATGTATGCGTGGTAGTTGCTGTTTAGCATCAAACATTGCTCCATTACTTAATGAAGAATGCAGGTAAAACTTTGAAATTTTGCAGGCATATTTATAAAGATTCGGGGTATCAAATAAGCCAATAAAAATTTTTCGACAGTTTAATGATTTTTAGGGTATTATATCGTCTTAATTGTTTAATATTGTGGTATTTTGTTAATTTCATTTCATGTGATTCAAAACTACATTTGAAGCCACTTGAGTCAATTTTTAATCGTATCATTGTTAAAAGGAAGGTCTTTAAATCCTGAACGTAGAGTTAATCTAATTTTAAACAGAGTGGAGCTCAGTAAATTATGCTTCCCGTCACCCATCCCAAATAATTAATCCAATCCCGATTACGTGACTTAAAATATCTTATTTATTTATAAATTGATTAAAACTTCCATGTAGCATTATATTAGATTTGTTACACAGGTTAGAGTTATTTAATTAAGGTATTTAGTCTAGTCAATCTTTGAGATTTAATAAATGAGTTTGTACGTAAAAGATTGCATATTTGAATCTACAAACTCATGTAAACCAGATTCATCATTAATACTTAAAATCGGCTTTAGATTAACAAATGCGTATTAATTACTTATAATTTTTGATAAAGTCGGGATATTGTTGAATATTGAATAGTAACCAACTCTGATAGATTTTAATTAACAATTGCATTACCTTAAATTTAGTAATAAAATTTTTTTAAAAAAAATATTAGCAGTAAACAAAACTTTTTTCACAAACTATGGAAATTTCTATTATTTTTCTGTAATCAAAGATACACTTCCAAATTCAGTCAAACAGATTTCATATAAAACAATCTAAATTTGCTCAAATTTAATACAATAAATATGATTTCATTATTTAATTAATGGTAATGTATATTATACTTGTTTGCAGCGTTACTTTTAAAAATACCAATCTAAGTTTTGCAAGCATTTAAGAAATGCTTTAAAAGTTTTGAAGATCTCTTGTGTGTGATATAAAAGTAGCTCTTTCACAATTTGTTTAATCCGTTTAATTTAATCGCGTTTTATATTTTTTTGTGCTTATAAATTAAGATAATGGATTAATAGTTCAGTTTAAAAAAAGTGCTTAATTTTTCCAGAAAAAGTGATTAATTTTATTCCATCGAAAGTTTAAAAATAAATTATTTTGAATGGAGAGAGTAAAAAAAAGTATGTTTTCTTTCTTTTTTTTGAAAAATTTATCAATATATGTAAAATAATGGTGCAGGTTTTAAGGAACGGTAATTTTATTTCTTAAAAATTCTTCTAATAAACATTAAATAAAATTGTGAAAAAGGAAACTATAAAAAGGTGCTAAAAAGATATGCAGTAAAAAACGTTAAATTAGCTCCTTAAGTTTTTGAGTTTTCTACTGAAAAATTACGGTTTTAGGATTACATATCTAATGATTAAAAACTAACCATGTAATAACTAATTAACTAAAAGGAAAAATTTCGTTCTTTCAAACGATATCGAAATAACATTTTTCTTTTCATTGACTAAGAAAAGAGTAACAAATATAAAGTGCAATTTTAAAAAAAATAATTTTACGCCAATAACATAAATGAGGTAAATTTATGATGATTACATCATAAATGCGAGCACGTGTCCTCCATTATATTCAAAACTGAAATTAGACTTGTGTTTGTTGTTGTACTTGTGAAATTTAGGAAAAAAAAATTCAAGATTGATAATTTAGCACAGATGTTTAAGTACACTCATGTCCATAAATTAAGGATAATGAAGTTCAGGCAAAGAAAGAGACAGAAGCAAAACAAATTTGAATTATTTGTAAAGTCTATTTATTAAACAAAAGGTAAAGAGCAAAAAAGATGCTATATGTTTGACGTAATTAATAAAAAATTGCGATTTTTACTCCCTGGAGCAAATTTTAAAAAAGAACCTATTTACAAAAAACAGTACAACATGGTTAGTATGATGGTTAATACGGAGTATGTCTTCCGGACGATGCAATACAGACCTTACAAGAGTTCAATTTCTGTGTGATTCTGAATTAACCTTAATTTATGGACATGAGTGTATTATAAAAAAAAACTTACATTATTTATATATATATATATGTGTGTGTGTGTACTTTTAAAACAAGAGAATTTTGCTTACCCATGTGCGGTATTATTGTAGACAAATATGTTCTTTTAAAAGAAATTTATTGTATAAAGCAAAATTTGGCAACAGTGAACACATATATTAATTGGTTAGAAACACGTTATTGTATTTATCATGTGATTATGACGTCTCACGAATTTAGGAACTTATTTATTGGAAATATATGATTGTGCAGTTATATGGCTATAACGTGGCATGAATTTAGTTCATTGCCTTCTTGTGAAACCACATGTATTTTAATTTAAATTTATAGAGTTCAATTAAGGAATGCATACATGAAGGTATGGTCACCAAATTCCAACTTAGTAATCAGTAATTATTAACAGGTATCATAAAACAACTACTGAACAACTTTATAATTAGAGATAGAACTAAACCAAACTAATATTAAATGTAAAATGGTATTTTTACTGACCTGAAGCTATCTGCATAGAAATGGCCAAGAAATCTGAGAGTTCCAATATCTGCGGCGTACCATCGTCGCTTCTGGCCGATATGTCCGAGTGAGGTGAATGAACGAGCAAGAACTCATGTAAGTCACACTGGAACATGTATTCGAAAAGCATGCAAAGTGGTTCTTCCCTCAGGCACACTGCAACTAAGCAGACGACATTTGGGTGCTGAAGAACTGCCACCGTCTCTACCTCTCTGCAGAACTCTTGCCTTGTTGCAGTGGAGGCATTGTCTTTAAGAGTCTTGATGGCAACTGGTGACACCACGGTGGTACCATTGGCGGATCGAGGATGATGCATTTCTCCTCTGGAAAGGAAGATGTTTCATTTAATTGACATGTGTCTTATACTTAGTTTACAAAATGGTTTGATCACCAAGTTATAGATCTTATAAAATAAAAACACATGCCCAAAGATTTAGAAACCTTTGGGATTTGCATTTGAATGCTTGCTAGAGATGAATTATGATTTTTTTTCATGACGATGGTTACATGTGATGAGAATGCTGGTATGAAAAAGGTGTAAGGGCGCTTTTCGCGATGAATGAAGTAAAATGGGAAAAACGATAAGATCTCTCATCAATTGAAAAAGAGTTTATTGTTGGTTCCCATTTATAGAGGGGCCTTGATTTTGAAGATAGAAAATTTCACTGTGTTCTAAAAAGCAGTCATATCAAAAGTTTTCAAAAGTTGGCATCAGAACCCACAGTCTTTCTCCAAAAGACGTAATTGTGTGTGCGGTTCGAGCACAGTTTTCCAAAAGGGTGATCGGCGACTTTTGTGCCAAATTGTAAGGCGTAACAGGGACTCTGCTCTGCTTCAACAGATAGAAATAGTCTACCAAGGCCCACCCAAACAGATTCCAGCTCGAACCATGAGCAGAGAATTGCAGAGGATAGAAATGTATGTGCGGGCGCCTGTGAGAAAATCACTAATTTCTACCCGAAATACAAAAATTCGTTGGCAGTGGTGTCTGGAAAGTAGGTACTAGACATCTGAAGATTGGTTATAAATAAAGTGGCCGGATGAATCAAATTACACCTTCTTGCCTCACTCACCCTGTGCAAGGGTCTGGTGGTAGTATCATGATATGGGGCATATTCTGCTGGCATCTAAATGGTGACCTGGTGTTTCTCGTGGGTAAACAAATAGCCATGAGCTACCTAGATATACTGGCAGATCAAGTGCATCCAGTAATGTTGCGTTCTTACCCTAATGACGATGAATACTCCATGGAAGATATTGCAAGCACACATTGAGCTAAAAGTGTTCAAAATTGTTTCGCTGAACATCAGTCTTACATCCAACACCTTCCCTGGCCATGGTCACCGCATAGCCCAGATCTTATCCCCATAGATATGTATAGAATATAATGGAAGGACGCATCGGATAGCACTCTTCTCTTCCATTTAATTTACAAGATCCAAAAAGCTGTAAAGCCAATGCATGGTATTCTCTGGACGTAAATGCACTCCAGAAGCATGCAGACTCAATGCCCAAACAAATAGGAGCATTTATCCATGCAAAAAATGGTCCAATAAAATATTGATATTAGGTTTCTAATTCATTGGCCAGTGTATGTATAGTTTATTGGCATAATACAGAGCTCCCAGAAAGCGTGAATATTAGAAGTATCATTTAATGAAGATAGTCCTTGTTGTAGTTCATGTAAAGTATTTTTCGTCTCATAATTAATTCCATGCCGTCAATCTTTTCTCACAATTGTTGTTTTGAATTCCGTGACTAAGGTATAGATTCTAGTTGTAATTAGGTGTCGAGTGCTGAAGAATATTAAGTGTTTATTAATGTGACACTTAAAGCAACTTGAGGGATATTGAGAACATACCTCGGGAACATACCGCATTCAAGTGAGAAAGATGACAATTGAGCCGTTACCCCACTCTTTTAACTTCTAAGCCAACGTGAGGACTTTTATCTATGGCATATTTAACGAGCACCATCTTCTCTAAACAGCTATATTTCAAGGGCATCAGAACTCGGGAACAATTTCCTGGCCACGACTACCCGGCTATTATGACCACAAAGATACACGAATAAGGAAGGTTTTAGTTGAGATGTATGCCATATTTAAGAAATTGGCTGTGGTTCAAAATGATAGGTTTATCACTAATAATTGGCAATGTGAAGTTCTACTGTAGCATAAAAAAATCAATATCTTAGACGCTGCAGACACAAACGACTCATTTATAACATTTGTTGAGGGTTAAAGTGTAAAAAGCCGAATTGAATCCAAAAGGGTTCAAGAATTCATTGAACAGATAGTTAAGCCTTTATAAATCCTTTAATATAGCATTTATCAACCACGCAACAAAGTTGGTAGCGAGTGAGTGAACGTCCATTAACGTCCCACAAAAAGCCCTACGAGGGCTATTGTGACAGACCTCGTTATTTTGAGCCTCAGTCAAGTAACGAAGATGATACCTGAGCTATATCCCCCTCCAAACTACTACACTATGTCAATGGGAAGACACTTATTTAACGTGCATTAGCCACTCTACATAGCGACACTTGGACTTGAACTCATGACATGCCCACCACGAGTTCATGACCTTCACTAGGATACCATTGCCACATAGTTGGTACACCAAGGGAAAAAGAAATTTACGAATAATTCGAATGGGAAACTGGGTTCTTTTCCTTTCTTTTAACAACTGGAAAATAGACTTTCAGTAATTTAGATTTATTGCTTAAAGCAGGAGTGAGCAGACTTTGCTAGGGTACTGGCCACTTCTAATTTTTTTTCAAGGTGTTGCGGTCCACCCAGTGTCGTAGGTGTGGTAAGACAAGAAAAATTTTTTACTATAAATTAAAAATAAACATGGAGCATGTACTTATACTTACATAACTACAATAAAATAAACTTACACTTTTAAGACCGAGTTTAAAGCAAAACGCAGATGCAAACATAATAATAATAGCCACAAATAAAATAATATCAAATGATGCATTTACTATCAAATAATTCAAAATACATTAATAAACAAAACATTTTCATTTAAAGTTGTAGTTATAGTCGGCAGAAGACTTAGTTTTACATAATGTTAGCCAATCTTGAATATTTTTGTATATAATTACTATTTGCTAATCTTCAGGTGGTCACCCCCAAAATGTCTTGGCTGTCCACCGATCTTTCGCGATCGACTTAATGCCCATCTCTGGCTTAAAGAGTGCAGTTAACCGATTTTTTAAAATATTCATGTGAAAAACTTACCTGAAGACCTTGCCAAATATACCATCCCCAAGTTCGTGCAAGAAGTGTATGGACTGGGTTGACACCTCGTGTATTCCCAAAGGTATCCTAGGCATGAATTTTTGCAGTTCAATCTGTTGGGGGTGTGAATGGATGGAACTCTGGTGGTGAATAGGGATGAGTTGTGCGGAGGTGCTGTGAGGGGACAGCTTAGAAGTGCATGTCTTCCTGCGTTGTCTTTTGCACCACAGGACTAGCAAGACACACATGAGAATGGCAGCCACCAAGGATGGCAGGAATATGTACAACCAGGTGTATTCCGCTAAAGAAAAATGTTCTGAAAATGGTGTTTTGATAATAAAATCTAATATAGAAATTCTTATATTTCTTGCATATTAATTGAAATGAAAGATGATTCAAATGAAGATCTTATTACTAAGCACTGAAAGAACTTAGAATTTATTTTGATGGCATGATAAACATTGATCAAACTGAAATAAATAAAAATTCAATAAATATTCCATGCTTTTCTACTAGTTGTTCTTTGGAATTGAAAAACAATTTAAATAGCTTGCCCAAAAGTATGGGTATTTCAAATAAGGGTTTTTGTAATACAGATTAAATATGAATTATTCAAGTAAAAACTCTTCAACTTCAATAACGCTTGATCTTCTCAGTTGATTTTAGGACATGTATTATTTATTTTAAAGGGTCTGAACAATATAAAAGGAAAAATTATCATTTTACAAAAAATTGAACCTAAAACAGGCTGGCAACTTTTCTATGGCATAAATCAGAGAACTTTGCTTTAAAGTTCTTTTTTTAAATAAATAAACATCTTTCAGCATCTCATTCATCTTTTTTTTTAAATGTGCTTTTTTTAAAATAAAAAAAACATGCATTTTACAAAGTTGACAGATATCAAAAAGAGTAACAAGGAGCCGTGAACTATTTATGATGTGTCTTATTTCATTTAAATAAAAAAGGAGAGACTGTCCTGTTTTTTTAAAAAAAATAAAAAAAATACAGGATATTTTACTAAAATTCTACTTCTTAAATGCTTCTTTTGTGTATTTAAAAAGTTCTTAACACTTTTTTAATTATATATAGTTGATAACAATCTAAAATCTAGTTTCCATATCACTACGTTTGAAAAATTTAATCGCTATTTAACATAAGTGATTTAAGATTACTAATATCTTTAATATTCCCACTTTATTCAAATTTCAATGAAAATATAGTTATTAAAATATATCTGTATTAATTATTTCCTAACTCTTGTGAAAAGCTTTTGGAAGATTTTTAACATTTATTTTAGATGTTAGAAAGCCATACGAACTATAAAGAAAGCATATGAAGAAGTATCGGTTATAATATATATTTAAGTCAAAAATATCAACTTCATACATAATCCTAAGAATTATTCCAAGAATTACTTACCACAGCGTGGGATGTCACATATTTCTTTCTTCATGTGCGGATCTGCAATAAAACACCAGGGCTGGGTTTCCACTCCCCCTGGATTTCTGCAATAGTTGTGTCCACCTGAAAGTTCCTCATACTTGACAGCTGGACTCCAACTTTGACACTGGTGAGAAGACAAAGTATGAGATACCGGACCTCTGTAATGTTCCCCTTTCCCTTCAAAGCAAGTGGCATCTGGAATGGACAGATAAATATCAATTACAATGTACAGTGAAAATCGTTTAACACAAAACTGAGGGGACTGATATATTTTTTTGTGTTAAAGGATATTGAAAAAAATATATTCAACAAAATTAGGTTTATTAGAATACATTTTATTTACATAGATCTGTATATATGCATGTATTTAATAAAAATCCAAGTAACAAAACCATCCACAAGAATTTAATGAAATTAGTACAAAATTTTCAAGTTTTTTGAAAATAATCTGATAGTTTTCTTTGAAATGTTTCTTTAGCATCAAATTGTTCGATGCTGTCCATGTTGTTATTCATTTCCCAATTGGAATGTGAGCCTACATAACTGAGCATACTTTTTCATGGTGCTCCTCCTTTAGGATGAAGTGCGAATAAGAGGCGCAAATTCATTTCATTTTCGTCGTTGGAATCTGCATCAATAATATTTTTTTTAGCTTTGAACAAACTCCAAAATGCCTTTGACTGCCATAATTGGGACTCTACACACATTGTCATCATATACTGCAACGAATTCTTCCGATAATACAGAAGGACAGTCTAATATTACAGAAATTGTCTCAAGCATTTCATAACTTTCGGCTCAGTTTAATATCCAGAAAAGAAATCTTTTTGTGTTAAGCGATATTCGTTTCGTATTAAGAGAAAAAATGCATGAAAACACCAGTAGTTCGTCTGGGCTGTTGAGTTATTTCGTATTAACCGATATTTCGTCTTAAGCGTTTTCGCGTTAAACGTATTTTATTATATTTCACAAAACGATATACATGCCAATAAGAATACTCCATGAGTATTCTTTTACTCCAACACTTATTTAGCCATGAGTACTCCAATACTTAATTATCAATGATAAATAATATAAAAGTTACAGAAAAAAACACTAATTGCTGAATTTTTAACAAGCAGTAAGACATTTCTGAACATCAATTTCAAGGTTTTTTTTTAAATAAAATAATTATTTTTCTCACAATTTTTTTTCACTTTTATCATAACCTCTCTTTGCGTACTCCCTGATTATGAGTGAAACGTTTATTGAATACTCAAAATACAGTGTCTTTCATCGGTTATTTTTGGGCTACTTTCCTCCCTCTTTTGTTTTCTAAAACCTTATATCAGTATTGGAATATTTCTAGCTCAACAAAAGTAATCATCGGTATAGGGGCGCGTTTTTTTAAAAATTTATCTTTAGTAATTAAGAAATCTTTAAACTGAATTCTAGAATCGTCCAACTAATGCTTTGCTGGTTCTTTTAATCATCTAGCGCATCATATGTAAAATGCAGGAAGATTTTAATTGTCCATTTAATAGAAAAATAAATTTACAATTCTGCATCTATGATTATAAAATCACTTCCTGTTCATTTGGTTAGCTAAAAATAATTTGTGTACGAGGAAATAAAAACAATACTAAAATACCTCAAATATGTCTTTAAGTTTAATTTCTATCTTTTTGATATTACATGCCGAAATGTATAAAAATTTCTCAATTTTTTTAAACGAATAAATGCAAAAAAGAGAAAAAAGAATGAGTCGAACGTTACACCTTAATTTACCTGGTGTATAGATGAAAAAAATTGCACGACTGCAAAAGCGGTTTTGGTTTTAACATGCGAAATATGGTGTTCTGTACTAGCTATTGTTAAAGATGCAACCATACAAAGAAAAATTGAATGTAATATAGTTTCAAATTAGGGAAAATAGCTGCTAAAATTATCGAATTTCAGAAAGAAGTACATTGGGATACTCCTAAATCACGTTTCCATATTTTCAAATGGAATTCTTGATTTCACGAAGCATTGAAGATAACAAGAACATTCTGAAAGACCGGACACTCTCTTTGGGACAATATGCGTGGCGCATCGCGCAAGTTCAGGATTGTCCTAATGCAGTGCATATAACTGGTCTTTTTACCATTTTAGCCCATCTAGCGCAAAAATTATTTCCAGATATACAAATATACACACACACACACACACACACACACACACACACACACACACACATATATATATATATATATATACTAGCTGTTACCCGCCCGCTTCGCTGGGTATTTCATGATGTTTTATAAATTTTTACTGCTTATATATATGTATAAATTATTGATATCTAAGTCCTAGCATTAAGAATTTGATTGAATTGAAAAATATACTTATACCTGTAACTGTCACCTGTTAATAAAAAAAAGGGCAGAACTCATCTAATTTGTATTTTCTAAAAATCTCTAAAATTGAAGCATAGAATGATGTTTGCTCTTTCGTAACCCAAAAAGCGTAACCGCAAAACCAATTTTCGGTGGATCTCTACTCCATAAATTGAACATGCAAGTCAAATTTCAAGTCTAAATCTAACAGAAAAAAGCAAAAGTTTTACTATCAATATCCCCGTAATCCCGTTGAGAGCCGTTTTCCAAAATAACCGCTCTTAGCGGATTTCAATTCAACAAAAGAAAAATGCAAACCAAATTTCATTATTATAGTTCTTGTAGCTCGAAAAAAGTAATTTTTTTTGTCAATACGTCCCAGTAACCCCCTGCAACTCCCCAGAACTTGATTTGCTTAAAATTTATTCTTAGTGGATCCCTATTCAACAAAAGAAACATGCTTAACAAATTTCAAGTATATGGGTCTAACAATTAAAAACAGGAATTTTTTTCTGTAACTCCTCTTGACCCCTCGTAAACATCTTTAGGGGTCAATTTTCATTTTACCCTTTGTTAGAGGAACTCTTTTTCATGAAAAGAACATGCCTACCAATTTTCAAGCAGGGTGGTCAAGTAGTTTAAAAATGGAAATATTTATCGATTACGCCTCTTAATCTCCCGAAATTAAACTTAGTAGTTGATATTCGCGAAACCCATTTTGTAGCGGTTCTCTACTTTACGAAAGGAATCTGCTTATCAAATTTCAAGACTGTACGTCTAACAGTTTAAAAATGGGGGTAATTGTCTACAACGCCACTTCTGGGTCTGTTTTCACAAAACCCATTTTGTAGGGGAATTGCACTCTATAAAAGGAATCTGCTTAGCAAAATTTGAAGACTGCGCGTCCAATTAATTAAAAATGCAAAAAATTATCAATAACGCCCCTTGAACACCCGCAACACCACCTAGGGGTCGATTTTCACAAAACACATTTTGCAGTGTATTTCTATCCTATGAGAGGAATCTGCTAACCAAATTTCAAGACTGTGAGTCTAATAGTTTAAAAAAAGAAATAATTATTTATATCTGCCCTTAACCCCCGCAACACCCTTGGGGGTCAATTTTCTCCAAACCCGTTTGTAGCGGATATTTACTCCATGAAAGAAACATTCCTACCAATTTTCAAGCAGGTAGGTCAAATAGTTTAAAAACGAAAATATTTATCTCTTACGCCACTTATTCCCCTGCAACGCCACTTAGAGGCCTGTTTTCACAAAACCTTCTTATAGCTGATCTCTACTCTATGAAAGAAATCTCTTTATCAAATATAAAGACTGTGCGTCTAATAGTTTAAAAATGGAAATAATTATCTATAACGCCCCTTAAGTCCCCTCAACGCCACTTGGGGGCATTTTCACGAAACCCATTTTTAGCGTATCTCTACCCTATGAGAGGAATCTGCTTACTAAGTTTCAAGACTGTACGTCTAATAACTTAAAAATAGGAATTTATAACGTCCCTTAAAACCCCCGCCCCCGCAACACCCCTTGGGGGTCAATTTTCCCAAAACCCATTTTGTAGCGGATATTTACTCCAGGAAAGAAACTTACCTACCAATTTTCAAGCAGGTAGGTGAAGTAGTTTAAATAGTATTATATTTAAAGTTAGGTAGTATATTTAGTAGTTATATTTATCTATTACGCCCCTTAATCCCCCGCAACGTCACTTAGAAGTCTGTTTTCACAAAACCCGTTTTGTAACTGATCATTATTCTACGAAAGGAATCTATATATCAAATTTAAAGACAGTGCGTCAAATAGTTTAAAAATGGAAATAATTATCTATAATTCCCCCTAAGCCCCTGCAACGCCACTTGGGGGTCGATTTTCAGCAAACTCATTTTGTAGCGGATCTCTACTCTCTGAAAGGTATCCGCTTACCCAATTTCAAGATTGTACGTCTAATAACTTAAAAATAGGAATTTATAACGCCCCTTAAACCCCCGCCCCCGCAACACCCCTTGGGGGTCAATTTTCACAAAACCCATTTTGTAGCGGATATTTACTCCAGGAAAGAAACTTACCTACCAATTTTCAAGCAGGTAGGTGAAGTAGTTTAAAAACGGATATATTTATCTATTACGCCCCTTAATCCCCCGCAACGCCACTTAGAAGTCTGTTTTCACAAAACCCGTTTTGTAACTGATCATTATTCTACGAAAGGAATCTATTTATCAAATTTAAAGACAGTGCGTCACATAGTTTAAAAATGGAAATAATTATCTATAACGCCCCCTAAGCCCCTGCAACGCCACTTGGGGGTCGATTTTCAGCAAACTCATTTTGTAGCGGATCTCTACTCTCTGAAAGTAATCCGCTTACCCAATTTCAAGATTGTACATCAAGTAGTTTAAACATGGAAACAATTATTATTAAAGCCCTTAACCCCCCGTAACGCCCCTTGTGTTTCGAATTTTGGAAAATCCTTTCTTAGCTGATGTCTACTCTATCAAAGGAACATGTCTACCAAATTTCAAGTCTGTAGGTTGAATAGTTTCAGAGATTTCGTGATTAGTCAGTCAGTCAGTCAGTCAGTCAGTCAGTCAGTCAGTCAGTCAGTCAGTCAGTGAGTGAGTCGCTTTTCTCCTTTATATATATAGATATATGGATGTTTGTATATATGAAATCGCTTCACTCCAACATCGTTCAACCGGTCACTATAAAAACTAGCATGCATATGTATTTTTTATGGAGAAGGGTTTTGTGCTATCCTCTTTGTTGCAGCTCCCCACCAGGTGGCGTTACAGAAAAGCAACTTCTGCACAGTTCAATCAATCGCCAAGTCGACAACGTGGTCGCCAAAAATGATGCTATCTTGGCTCTCTCACCAACATTTCGCTGTTTCCATTGAATCGTCATTCTAATGTAAGGAACGGCGCTGCTTGCAAATATTATAACTTTAACATGAAGTAAATAGAACAGAAAGTAATATTAACGTATTACATGTCCAGATATAAATTATTTACACTATTTTAAGCGTTCATTACACAAAATTTGTAACAATGTGTTACTTTTGCTGAGCAGAGATTAGCTTAGGGAGGTGTTTTCAAAAATTGACCCACGAGTTACGGGGCGTTATAAATATAAAAAAAAATCCTTTTAGACCTACAGACTAATTTATCAAATATGGTTTTTGTTCAGCTGAGATATGCAAAAAGCTTTTTTGTTTAATTTGCAATACACGTAAAATTAACTCATTAAAAACTTCTTTATCCTTCAATCTGTATTGTTTAATTTTTCAATTCAGCCTTGCAAAGAGCGGATATACAAGCTAGTAACTATTGTAAACTTACATTTTAACTTAAAAATTTTAAGGCATTCATGATGGGCTTATAAACATGCAGATTTCAGAGTACTCTCTTCAACTTTAATTACATTTATTGAGATTGGCAGCAAAAAAAAAATTATTATTATTTACAAACAAACAGTAAACATATTGTGCCGAAGTGTTTTTTAAATCAATTTTAGGGGTGGCTTACGTAAAACAGTGAGAACACTACACCTGTTTATTTCATACTGTATTTTTGTGGTACACTGAAAACCATCCCATCTCCTTAAATTTTCAATTAATCCCTAATTCTAATTTTTTAAGCAAATTATTCCGATTCCAGACATTTATAATCATTTTAATTCAAAATACAAACGCTTATAATATTACTTATTCAAAGCCACTTCAGGCCAGCGCTAAGAATATTTCATCACAAAAAGATTAACAAAACAGCACTTTTCTGAAGGGGAAATAATCCACAATACCCCCAAAAGCATTTTTCTCGAAAGAAAAGAAATGCGATATTAATTTAATACATTTGTTCAGCAAATAAAATATGGCCCTTGGACTTGGATGATGAATAAACAGAACTTATTCTAAATGATTTACTTCGCAAATAAATCGAAGATATTTCCTTTTTTTATCGACGAGTAAACATTCTAAAACTTCTTAGATAAGGAATAAATATTTGATTACTATTCTATAATATTAACGCCGTTTTCGATTATGAATTTTTATTCGAACATTGTATGTTCTTCTTTTACCCTAAAGAGTAATGAAGAAGCAAATATTGCCTCTTGCGTCGAGTTCTGTTGTTTGTATTTTTCATAGTCTTCCAACACTGTTTCATTTTGCAGCTTTGTGTTTAAGGAAACAAGGTTATATATTTATCTAAAGAATTCGTTATATTTGGTAAGACTTAAGTATATTTATCTTAAAGTGTAACATTCACCTTCTGGCGTTGGGTTCTCTTCTTTTTAGCTCTAATTTTTGGCATGATTTCAAAATCATCTTTGTGTGTTAATAAATTAAGAATCTTTAAGAAAATAGATTTTAGATATTTTTCATTCTATTGATTCGATTAGAAAAATATCAGGTAGAAAAATAAAAATACATATAAATGATATTACATATCTACATATTATCGCCGTTACGATCAATTTCGTCAAATGAAAAAACGTCGTTAATTCAAAAAATACTGTCACTATTGGCGGTGTATCGCAGCATTTGGCGACATCTTTTGATTAACGAAATTATTCGACGGTATAATACGTAATCGATGAAATAAGTCGGTGGTATAATAGTTTCAAACCAGAAATTATTGCGACATGTAATAAATGTTGATGAAATGGATTGCTGGGAGAACCTTTGAAAGCTATAATAGTAACACAAGATTAAAAAGATCTTCTCCTATGCAATTTGGTAGTGAAATTAGAATACCCCTTGGCCTTGGGATACAACAAATGTTCTATTTGTCAGTAATCTCTTTTCTTTGCTGGGCTTCTAAGAACACCACAATTGTAACAAGTCTCTCAGAGCCATATACTAAGAGTGAGTCCACTGATGTCATCAAGGTAAAAGGGTTCAAGACTATTGATAAGTATCCAAAAGACGATTTTGTGTTTGCATATGCAGATGGTTCTTCTGATGAAACGTTCTAGAATGGAGATTCGGGGGTATTTACGACCACTCCAAGTGATGCAACCTACCAACAAGTGATCGGTGCTGGTGCCATTGCCTCTTGCTTCACGTGAACTACGAGCGGTAATTGAGGCTTTTGATCTATATGAGACCTTTAACCTATTCTAAAATAGGTTAAAGGTCTCCTCATTCTTTCTGACTTAAAAGCAGCCCTCCAGGCCATTCTAAATGAAAGCTCATGGATTACTGAAGAGATTTGCTCTCACCTGTTTAGATTATAAGAGTTATATAAAATCTAATCTCCCTAATGGTTGCCTGCACATTGTTGATTGACATTACCTGCAATGGAGATGCAGATAAACTGGCGAAAGAGGCTAGAAATCTGAATAATGACAAATTTGTCAACGTTACTTTATTAGATGCCAACAAAGTCAATTACAGTAAAGCATCAACTCTGTAATATAAGTGGAGACCACCTTATTATAAAAACTATTGCTAGACTAAGAACAGGTCATCACAGAGGACTGAAGATTGATAAAGATGGCAAAAGAACATTTAGGAATTTTGATAACAGACCAGATGCAGAGCTAACACCAGCTCATATTTTTGTCTGTCCAGTTATTCTTGCTGCTGTACAAGAAATAGGGGCCCTGTTTTCATCAATAAACCTCTATGAGGACAATATTCAACAGATTGCTAGAATAGTCATCTGAGCCCATTGTACCGTCTAATTTGGTCTCGTCATGGATGCGACATCATATCATCATCATCATCATTTCATGCAATAAAAGAATTTTTTCAGACAACCAAAACTTAGTTAAAAAGGGACATTAAAAGAATTTCAGAATCAGTGAAATGTCTTTAAAGTTAAAAAATCAATAGGAGTTAATAATCCATTTTAACAGATATTTTTATTTACATTGAAAATTCATTGAATTTTTCATGGGTTTAGAATAACCTACTCTCTGAAGTTATTGTTATTAAAATTTCACTAAAATAATTAATTCTAATGTTAAAAAATTACTAGGATTCTTAAATGCCGAAAATAAACAAGAGTTAAACGAAAACGGTTGAGTATATTTAGCAAAATCAATGACAATTCTAATTTTGATTTAAATAGGAACTAAGAACAAATTTCACGCAACTTCCCCCCCCCCCGATCGAATTTAGGATTCTATCTAATGACGAAATAATTACCATTTGAATAAGAAATCCCAAATGTATAATGAAACATAATTGATACGGCACACACATTATACCAGAACACTTTGAAATAAACTTGAATAATTTATTACATCACGGTCCATTTTATATCTGTCAAGATAATTTGAGAATTTGAACGAAATAAAGGAAATCGAACGAAAAAAAATGTTATGTCGACTTATTTCTCATTATCTTTTTGTAGCAGAAGCTTCAATCAAACCAAAAAGGTAATTAGCACTTGTGTGTCGGTATAACTCCCACGAACGCAAAGATAATAGAGAAATAATTGAACCGTGTATTGAAGTTGTGTGTCGAAACTCCCCTTTCCACAGACCACCATTAAATTCAATACAAAAGTACAAAAGAATTTGAAATGAATCTAAGGAATGAAAAACGAAACCATTTACATACAAATGAGGAAGTTAACAAACCTCTCATTTAGAATTTTCTAAGCGAACAAAGAAAAAGAAGCGAATAAAAAAGTGGATTTGTTTGACTTGGAATGTGAAGAATAGGATTTTTGCAAAAGATAGCGAAGAATATAGCGTAGTTAACTTTTATTTAAATCAAGTGTTTGAGAAGGAAGACAAGAAAAGACTTTACGTCATCACTTTAACGGAAATAGTGTTCGAGAAAAAAGAATAAAATAATTCGAATTCCCAACAGATAAAAAAAAAATCACTTTCTCGAACAAATATCAAGTAATTCCTCTTTTTAATTGATAGTAATTTGACTATCTTCAGAGTATTCAAAATTCAGCAGACGACATTTTTGTTCCAATTTGTTCGTATCGTACACACGAATTCTCAAAAGAATTATTTCCTCATTCGATTTTTTTTTCTTTTGTTCTCTCTTCGTTCTGACGGATATTCCATGCAACAAAAATTCTTGGATTAAACTTACAGACGAACAATTCTTTCAAATACTTTTCTGATTCATTTTAATTTTCTTCTAAAGTAAAAAAAGGAAAAAGATTACAAATGAATAGGATTGTTTCCAGAAATGTCTCAGATGAGTATTATATTTTTTTATGTGTTATTTATACTTAATCAAAACATTTCTTGTGCTTTTATTAGCAGTTCTTTGGGGAAGAAAAATATAAATTTATTCCATTTAGTTCAATTTATGGAGGCTTTCATTCACGGATCAATGGCTGATATTAAAAGAACAGCTTGTAGCTGATAAGTCATATTGCTTTTAGTTATAAAAATAAATGACAGAAGTTTTAAGTTTACTTTTCATATCAGGATAATATATATCACACGCAAGAAAATAATTCATCAAATAAAAAAGGTTCTTTAAAACATTCATTGTATCTAACTGACTTTTTTTTCTAAATGCTTTGTATTTTTCAAGTCTCAGTTGTTTTTTTCTTCTATTTTTTTAAAATAATTTTCATTTGTGTATCTAAATTTTCTAAATATGTTGCTTTCGAGCATCATTTGCAAAATAAGATCCTGAAAATAGCACAGGAAATTTTAAATACAGAAAATTTGTAACGCACAGAAATAAGACACTTGATTAAACACAGACATAAGATACTTAAGAAATAAATAATAGACGCTCTTTAATATTTTATTTAATAAATTCAATACTATGTGTTTTACAAAATATTAAAAATCCTAAAAAGTATATTTCCTTAAAAAATTTTCTAACTGATTTTTTATAAAAATTATTTTTAATCAGTATATAAGGAATATGGTGGTAAGTCTTTCTCTCAAACACTTTCACGAAATCATGTATGTTCGTGATAGAATTTTTTTTACTTACTTTAATACAGAAAAAAGCATCACACCAAAGAGTTGGAACCAACATCGGCAGATGTGATGTACATATAATGTTGAAAACAAAACGCTAGTAGTATCTAGGTAGTCTATAAGTCAGTGGTCCTCAACTCACGGCCACGAACCGGTACTGGTCCGTGGATCAAATGGTACCGGCCACAAAAAGAACAATAAATTATTCCCATTTTATTTACTATGGTTTATTTCTCTCAGGTTTGTGCGATTTTCTATGGAAATCACTTTATAATCCATGTTAAATCCCTTTGCGGTAATTGTGTTGTATTTTGAAGGCATAAATGAATGCAATAATTAATTACTTAATAATTAATTACTGCAATAAGTAATTTTAATTTAATTGTTGTCAGTTGATTGTTTATATTTTAGATTGTGTTGTCTTAATAACTTTAACACAATCTAAAATGTAAACAATCAACTGCCCTCAGCAGACAGCGGTAAAATTATTAAACGTTGACCGGTCCACAGTGATAAAAAAGTTGGGAAGCACTGGTTATAACTGGTACCAAATACTCACTAACCGGTTCTGAAATTATCGCACATTGCAAAGTGTTAGCATGTATTTGATTTTTCAAGTAGAATCATAAATGTCCAATTGGATTCATGTCGTGTGAATTCGGAGCTCAAGGCAAGCTTTGTAATTCACCAGAATGTTCCTGGATTCAAAACACACGACGGTGCATCATCCTGTGTTCGTAATCCACCATCATCCGCTGGGAACATTGTTATAATGATGGGTTGCACCAGGTCTGCACAGATGTTCACGAGTCGCTTAGACGACAGAAGTTGTTCCATATGGATGACATTTTACTCCATTAAAACAACGTCCACACCAAAATACCGACCCTAGTACCTTGTATTCAGCCAAATGTGCACTCATATTAGAATTCGTGCACTTAAGGATTCGCACGTCAATGTGATTGGCCAAAAAGCGTAATTCGTCAAGTTAGGCGATTTTCTTCTCTTCTTCTATGGTGAAATGCCGTTGTTCCATGGCCCATTGCAGTCGCAATTGGCGATGAAGTGACGAAAACTCAAAAACGTGAAACGGCCGTCAGTTGCGTAGACCCAAATGCAATAACGTACGCTATACTGTGTGTCATACACACCATCTAGGTCACCACTGTCATAGAAGCTGGTATAATCTGCCATTGTAGACCTTTGATCATCGTAAACAGCATATAACTCAATTCTCAATAACCACTAGCCGACGGTTTGTCGTTTCGCCATCCATACCACTTTTGCTAAACTCTCATAACGGTTGCACGTGAATAGCCCGCTAAACATGCTGTTTCCGAAATCAATATTCCCAGGTACCGAACCATAAGTTTAACCTTAATAGAAATCTGATAAATAAGATGCTTATGTCACTAAACATCACGTGTGGAAAAACAGCGCGTAGGTGCTTTATATAATCCACATTAATAGCGTGTGGGCTCCACATGTTCTCAGGGAGAGCTCATTACTCTAATAGAGGGGTAGTGTCATAATGTAAAGGATCTACCACTTATTTGGGCTACTTTTAAATACATCAGTCGTGCAAAAATAACAAATTTTAAAGTAAAAACCGAAACAATATCTGGAATAATCAGTTTTTTTTTAACTTTGAGAATTGACACATTGGGTTCCGAGAGCTATCAAGAATTATTCAAATTTGAATTCGGATAATTTCTATTAGTTATGATACGTAAATTAACCATTTTATCTCTCATACCCAGTAAATATAAATAATTTTTTTTACCTAACCTTAGCATAAAACCATTTGTAAATAATTTCACTTGAGCAATATTGTTAACAAAAAACAGTCTTACCATGATCAACCTGGATGACACGTGGTACACTAAGATTAATGCAGCTCCCTTGATGGTCCTTTCCAACCACAAACGTACCAGATGGTCCCTGATGGCTAGGAGAAGGCAGTTCTTCGCATTCTGGTACAAGGTCTTGATTGGCCAAAAGGGGATGTTTCCGGGCTGACAGCATTTCTTGCTTGCAGGTCGATGCTTCCAGGGTGTCACAATCATCACGGCATACGTGCCTAGGCACGGGATAGGGGATAGTATCATCACATGGAGGGAACATGACATAGCAAAAGAAAGGAACAGCGTATTTGTGGCATTCTTGACTCATTTCCTGTAAAAATGAATGCAAAATTAAAACTAAATCAGTGATGGGCTAACCGATGATACGTGAAACATTTCTGATGGTCTGCAGAAAAAATGGGACATTATTTATATTTTCATGAAGATTCAGTTGCACACAAAAATAACGATTAACAAAACACATTATGTAATATGGATTATACTTTAATTTTAGAAACTACTTTTAGCGAAATTCCATCTGAATTTAGTGAACTTTTAGCTTTTTTACCAGGTGTATCTAGCAATATTTAAAAGTGAGAGTTGGCAACCATGATAAATTGGCTGCATAACATTTCAGTTTGTTGACATTGTTTTGTGTTATCGATTTGTTCTTGCTTTTTGTCAGTGATATGGAAATATGAATAGGCAATAGTTATAGTAGCCGGTCATACAGAGGTCAATCGAATGAGAGGTCTGCCAAATATAAAATTGTACATTTGGTGGTCCACGAAGCTCTAAAATTTGGCGATTGCTTAGGTTTTATTAAAAATTAGAACTGAACACACAACATAAGATATAACATTATTCAGGGCACCAGATGATTAGTAAGTGGCTTGGAAAGCAAAGGGCAAACATTAGAGTTTTATCTTGCTTTTATTTGCCGTCTTCATTTACGGTTGACTTGTTGATTTACGAAATTTATATATGTTGGTTGGATCACTACAACTATCAATAATGGATGCAAGAAAATTAATTAATAGACTCATGGATCTGGTCTAGTTTCACTAGACCAGATGGACATTAGTTCCACCACCACCACTATTACAAAATTAATTCCTCTAAAACATTTTTCTTGTCAATAATTATTTGATCAATTTTTTTTGGATTTATGGCTTATAATTAACATTAAAAATAAAACTGCATTCTTTCAAATTTTGTACAGAAAAATAAAATTATATTCTCGTCATATTCTTAAAAGCATGAGACCAAATACTTTTAACGCATACTTTAAAGTTGTTTTTTCTTAAATGAAATTCTTGTGACACCATATTCAATGTAAATTATTTTTCAACACTATAAAGGGTAAAAAAATAGCCAATAGTTTTTCCATCAACAGTTAGATATTTAATTTAAAACCATAACAGCAATATATTTAAAATGTTTTAATTTTTTTAATCAAAGAGATTTCCATGTTTTAAGAATTATTTCTTTAAAATAAAAATAAATTAGAATTGTATAGATATAAATTTAATGCAGGTTTATGGTGTTAGTAATAAATGAGAAAATTACTTGATTCAAAGCCTTAATAGCTCTTTGTATACAATTCTTTTTTTAATTTCTATTCACTCCTTACTGTTTTTTTTAGCTCTACACGATATATGATCTGCGAAGTTTCTTGACAATCTTTAAACAAAAACATCTTATGCTCTCCCCCTGTCATTTTATATTGATTTTAATTAGAAAAATATAAAAACACACGCACATAAACGGTATGAAATAAAAGGTTCTTATTCATATGTTAGTTGATTGCTGTTTTTTTTACTTTGTAAACATGCCACACTGTTTACTGTTCTAATTAGTTCTTTTCCACGTCATGGAGGTGTAAATGCATAGTATCAAAGTGCCAACTCAGGCATCAAATTTGACAATTAATGCTCTCTTACTGTTTACTGTTATTATTTTGATAATGAGAAGAAAGAGCTTTATACAATGTGTTAGACAGCTGATGGAATGAGTATCTGATAGAAAAACTCTTAAATAAACACATTAAGTAAAACGAAATGTTTTTTATGAAATAACTAATATATAAGGCACATTTAGTGCATAATAATTGCTTTCTGAAAAAATTAAGTAAAAGGCTTTGTGCGCATTTGATTCGTTAAGCAATATAGAACATGTGCTCTTTCTGTGTTCTAAGTGTGTCAGAGAGAGAAAGATCCCAAGATTGGCTTTCAAGGACTTAATATAAATTTGCCTCCACGAATCTTCAGCAATTTGTTTTCCCCAGAAGTGCTTTTAAAAAGTTCTGTGAATTTGTTGTATATATTTGTAATCCTTCATAACCTCAAAAATTGTTTTCCTTCTTTTCTTTGTGCGATTAATACTTATTTCTGTGAGCTCCATGTGATACTCTGTGGTGTATGAGGGATTTTGTAATTGTTTTCAATAATAATAAAAAAAAATGTAGAACCTTACGATAAATATTTAATAATACAAAAATCAGGCTCTATGAGACACTGGCCAGATGAAAAGGAACTTTTTCCACTTTTGAATCATATGACTGTACTTTACTGGACTTTATTTTTAGATACGTTGAATACATTTTAAAATGCTGAAAATTTTATAAAATTACTTATTCTTTTATGCAACAATTTTTGAAACAAAGAAAAGAAAGTCTGTGTTTCCAACTTTATTCTACCAGTAAAATGTTTTTCAATTAAAAAGTTACAAAATCTTCTCCTAAGAAATTGTGAAAATGGCTTCTGTTAAAACTAATATCAAAGGATGGATTTTCAAAATTAAATTTAGGTATTACAAAGAAAATTAATTATGATTTTTAAATCTTTTTATTGTGGTTGACAGTTGCAGCAATTGTGAATCACTGTCACGTTGTGGAGTCCAGATGTTTCTCGGAACAACTACATGTACCCAATATTCAATAAAACATATTAAGCGAGCTCAATATTTTCTTCATTTAAGAAAAGTATATTATTAATTCTCAATTTTAAAAGTATAAAAAGAGTAAACTTTTTTGAAGAAGGAACAAATAATAAACTTTACAGAAATGGGAGATTTGTTTTTATTTCAAAAGGGGCTGCATATTGGTATTTTTACCAGAAGGTTTAGTACATTCTCCGGGAGCTGAAATCACTTTTTAGTGCTGCACCATATAGGTAAATACCAATTGCCACAATGCAGTTTCCTCCTCAGAGGGAAGCACCTGAGCTCATCTATTCGAAATTGTCTTCGGAATTTCATTCTGTGGAGAGCACCCAAGCCAAACAGGTGCTCTATGGATCTTTAACATGCCGCATAATCATACGACATGGTCAGCTGTCGACATTCTGCATCATGAAAAGCTACCGACTTGAGCCGGGGTAGAACCCACAAATGGGCGTAAAATCTTAGTGTCTAACCAAGAACGCAATCCAGTCGACAATGTGGGAATTGAAGCAACAGCGGAAATGTAATTCAAAGCTATTAATTAAATTTTAATTCATCCCCGTCGCATCTCAATCCAGGTAAGCTATTATATATCTTCTACACTGGTATTCAAACATCAAAGACGATCTTTCCAATGTATCAATGAACAATATTTGTTTCTAATCGACACAGATAACTTTATACGTTGCCAAGGATGTAAGAACATGGGGAAAGTAAGCAAAACTTACCAGAAAAAAATCCAATGGACGAAAAAATAACTTTATTGAAAAATGAGCTTCGAACATATTGTTCGATAAAAGACTGACACAATAGATGGCTGGCAAGGAAGCTCTAATCTTTAGCAATAGATATAATCTCCCCTAGCTTCTCTGCAGTATTTGCTTTATATGTTCATGCAGTGTGCAAGTTCGCCAACAAGTCATTTAGGTATTTTTGTCCATTCTTATAGTGCCAATCACAGTTCCGGAATCGTTACTGACTTATCACACTGAAGTGTCAACTTAACGCAATTTAAATTGATGTGCACCGTTCAATAGTTTACATAGAAATATAGAGTAAGCATTGTCAAAGTTTTTTATACGAGTACTATTTCGTCACTCGCTTATAACATCATTCTACGCATGCACTTATATCATAACCTGCTTGATCCTAATCGACTTGTAGATGGGTCTTTCACTCCATTTTGCTTTTGTACACCTTTGTACCTCTCACGGAAAGGTGTAACAAAGGTAGCAGAGAGGTAATAGTTGCGAAATCGTGGCTGGCATTCTCGAATCAAGGGTTCAAATCTTGGTGTCACTAAAGAATCACCGTGTGAATACACGTTAAAGCTGTCGAGGCTCAAATTCCTCACGTTGATGTGGTGTGGAAGAAGTATGGGGTATCGGCTCAGGTGGTATCCTTGTCCCTTGATTCTGCTTCAAGTTTACGAGGTCTGTCACCAATAGCCCACTCGTTAATTTAGACTTCGATGTTAAGAAATTCATTTCAAATCCAGCAGAAAAATTTATATTTTAATGTCCTTTTTCGACAGTAATTGAGAAGAGTATTATATGTAAAACAAAAGATGCAGTTTACTTAAATTTTTAGCATATTTGCAAGAAGCAAATTTGGAAACTAGCTGGAAGACGTGAACTAACGGAATGAAGTCTCACTGACTTATGCAATGAAGATGAGAATGAACTTTGCTATTTTATGGTAAAACTAGCCTAATTGAAAATTTCCTCTAAAACAATGGCTCTTAAACTGTGGTTCAAGGACACTCGGGGGTCCCAGTGTCTTTGTAGTCGGCCATGAAGGTATCTCATTTAACATCAAGATTTTCCTCTTTTACAGACTCGGAAAGGCGCGTGGAAAAATTGAAAGATGTGCCATCCTATACCACATACTACATTACAAAACTTCAGTGAGGCAAAAAAACCTACTGGAATGTTTATTTCGATCAAGAAAATTAAAATACTTTTTTTTTTACTGTTTACAACTACATGTCATTACAAAAGATATAGTAGAAACCCACGAGCAAAGGTTAAGAACAGATTTCATATATCACAACTGATATAACAGCACTTGTAAAAGAAACGCAGCATCATTCTTCTCATTAAAAACTTTAATTTATATTGTTGAGTACATGACTTGTTTATTTAAAATTAATACTTAGCGATATTCTTAATTAGATAATAACTGTTTTTTTCTAACGAAAAAATAAAGTGTTAAGAAAAAGTCTGCATAAATAACAGAGGCTGTCCTAGGATTCCTGAAGAACCCTTTATTTACTCAGCCATACGTTGGGAATCATGCAGAAGTATACGATATATATTATAAAAATAATAAAATAAGGATAATAAAAAAAAAGCGAACTCTTTAACGGTGGATTTGTAAGTACTATAAGGTGAGGGGTGCGCGAAGGTACGGATAGGTAGGGTGACTCGATTCGTTATTATATTGGGTTGCGCAGTGATAAGAAAAAAAAAAAAAAGATGAAAATTCATCATAAAGGTGGGGACACATCGTGATTGAAAGTTTAAGAACCACTGCTCAATGGAATAAAATTACAAAACATACTAATGAAACAGATACAAAATAACCGACTGAATTAAAAATAGAAATGCTTCGGAAACTGAGTTTTACAAAAAAAAACCCTCTCTTAAGCCTAAGAGGCCACAAACCCTGTACGAAAAGGCAACATCCTTACGAATAAATGGTGTTGAATCTTACCTTTCCTGTTGCTAATATAGTAAGAATAGCAGCTAACTTTTCTTCCATTTGGTTGAGAGTCATACTGGCTTTGACATAAACCGTTCGATTGCCAATAAGTTGAGAGCATGCAACGCCACGGTAATGTTGGCAGAACCCTAGATCACTCTGTTCGAATTCAGGTAACCTAGGAAAAAACAAAATATATATGATTTCCATCTTTTAACAGAAAATTATATAATTATTACCTGAAGTTTTAAAAAATTAAGCAGAATTAATTTGTTTTTCATATGAACTATTTTTTGAAAAATGTTGTTCCGAAGAATTTTTTCTGACAGAAAATATTCTCATGTTGTTGTTGTTGTTGTGTCCTTCCCGAAAGGAAAGAATGAAAGTTGCCAGAGCCTGAGACACAGGTTGGACTTCTACCCGATAGATGACGACACCGCCTATCTCCACATCCACAATTTAGGCATGGAACTGGAGGGGAGGGAAATACTATCCAGCCCCCTGCACCCGTGGTTTCTGCTACGATCGCCCACAAGTCTTTCGGACCCACTGATTTAACGAGCACGTACTCCGTGTGTACTCGAAGGGGAGGATGGTCCGAAGTAATTCAGGAACTCAAACTGAAATATTCTCATGGTATTGTTAAATGAAAAATTATTCCGTGAATTCTTATTTTTTTTTATTTCCTTTTCCTGGCTATTTAAAAAACACTTCAAAAAAAATGTTTACTAGCTCAAAAAAATTAATATTTCTTGAACTTATAATAATGTGTGCAAATTAATAAATATAAATTAATACATTCTAAAATCTAAATCATGATATGACAATTTCAAACTAAATTCAACTCAAAATATTTTTTTTAAAAATTATTTTCCCCAGTGCCATTGGGGCCAGTTTTAGAGTTTATAACCATAAGAATGTAATATTTCAAGATAAAAATATTTCGGGTTTTAAAGGGATAAGACTGTCTAACCCACACAAACCCGAGCTGGCTCCTAAAGGGTTATAGCTCGAGAAATGTTAGTGCCATTAAATCAACAAAAATGCCTTTATAGTCTCAATTACGAAAAACAAGTTTTATCAAATTACTTTAATCAATAGTAGTACGACTGTTTTTTATTCTTTACGTTAAAAAAAGTTTAAAACAAAAAAAATCGGCAAAAATTTTAAAACATAATGAATATTACAAACGCATAGTTTAACTATAATTCCATAAAGCAGTCAATAGAGATACAAACAATAAACCGTAATTGCAAAAGACATAACCAAAATAACAGTTTATCATCGCATTTATGATTTATGAAAAAAAAAGCAATTTTAAATTTCCATTTTGGGATGAAACCTCGATTAATCAAAAATTCTAACGGAACCCAAACCCAACTTTGTTCCTTTGCCACATGGATGGGCGCTGCAGTTATAAATAAACAAAATTGCCAACCGGGGACTGAGAATAAAAACAATAAATAAACAGAACGTGGGGGCTAAAAAGAAATCGCCCCTAAATCTGCGATCATGTTTTCGTTGGAAGATCTACTTCTCACTTCAGTGAGCCCTATCCGTGATCGAAAGAACTAAAATAGAACAAAAAAAAGTAAGCTACCAGTACAAGGCTCAACAGGCTGAAGAAGAAAACGTAGAACGAATAATAAAAAAAAGGCGGGAAAATTGATAAAAGAAATCTTCTAGCTTGGCTGGAGAAAGTTACTTCACATTTTTTTTGTTCTTTATTTTTTATTCTCCTTTTATTCTCTTCACAGTTGCCTTAATATTGCCTTTCTTATTTTCTTACAGACCACTGCCTTCTTCTAAGATGTTACTTTCTGGCTTGGATTGCTTCACAGCTGGGCTATTTTTTTTGTTATTAGTTTTATAATTTAAAAAAAAAATCGGCTCTTAAGAAGGGGTATCTTCTTCTAAGCAGAAGGGCCAAGAATACCACGCTTGGGTGGAACTGGGATCATAATTAAATCATTTAAAAGACAGAGTGTGAAAGGTTTGTCGTATCGTATTTCAGCAAAGGCTACTGTGAGTTAATATCCTTTCTTTTTTTTCGGATGTTCAGGCTCTCAAGTATAGGATAGGGTTTAGTAATATTATCCTGGAAAGAAAATTCTTTTTTTACATTTAAAAGTGATCTCAATGCGGTTGTTTTAACGAAGAAATAGAATCTCAGTTGATTTGGTGTGAAAAAAGTTAACACAGAGTCGTCTTCGGCGTAATGTAGACGGTCTATGAACTTATTATTATTTTTTTAAGAATATAAAGATTAAATTAAGGATGTAGATTTTATGCCATTATAATGGGTGGCAAGAAATGGTAATTAGTTACTGTGAATTTGATATTCAGATAATTTTTTAGATAAAATTTGAGTTTCGGCGTTTTTATGGAAGATGTTTAAATTTTTAATAATGAAATGGAATTTTATTTGGTCGGGTTTTGAATTTTGGGAAACTAATGTTTAAAAAATATATAAGTAAAATTTTAGCCCTTTCGAAAGTGAAATAGCGAATTAGAATAATTAAACCAAAGTAATTAATTTTTAATTTTTTAAAATTTTTTAAATATTATTTTATGAAAGAATATTTTAATAGTAAGAAAGGGATTTTAAATACATTTTATATTTAATTCACTTTTACACAACTTTTATTTTTTTTCTTTTTTTTCTTAATGGTTAGCATTTTTACATGTAAATTTTTATCTTGGTTATCCTAATTTTTTTTTCTTAATATTCATCTCTAGAAGAGAAATCTTGCTATTCTCACTATTCATACTTTCATTTTATTTTATTGTCTGGTGTTCCATCCACGTGTGATAGATATAGGTCTAATTTTTCAACATGGCTCAATTTTTTCTATTATGGCGAAAATTTCTGCTGTACGGGGAAGGTGGATCCATAAAGCATTGTTTAACCCTAAATTCGCTGGCCTAATTCAGTGACATCTTTAGAAATCATAATAGGTTTTTATTTTAGTCCAAAGACTTTTTTGCTATCTTTAATTATAATAGCTCTACACCTCTGTTTCTTGTTTTGTCTGTTTTTATCCAATTTTAGTACTATACTCTTTTTGCACCATTTATTTTCTTGATATGTTTCTTATAATCTAATTTCTTTCGTTTTTAGCCTTGTGGAAAGTACAATTTTGTCTCTTGTTATCTTATTTATTATACTATACATATAAATATATACACATGTGTGTGTATGTAAACAAAACGGAACAGTGAATAAAAAATAATTGAGTTTTCCATTTGTGTGTTTTATTATGTAATTTAGATTAAAATATTCCAGCATTTCTTTTTTCATGTATTTGCATGCAAATTTTCTTGTCAACATGTATCATTCATCCTCGTATCGAATACAACACCATCACGACATTAAACCCTACGTATAATAAAATTATATTATTAGTGCTTAACCCTTTTTCAAAACAAAACAAATGCTAATACTTTAAATGGTAATTCATGTAATATTAAAAGAAATCGACGTTTTTTTCAGATTATTTCATTAAACTGATCTTAAAAGTTGTCAACTTGGTAAGCCACTACTTAAAATTTTTTTTAGAAAAAGGAAAAATTTCTGAAGTTTTTTTTAAAGTTTTATAAAGTATTCAATTTTTGACATTGTTTTTTATTTCTAACCCAATTTTTTTTTGACCATTCAGAACAAATGTTTGTAGGAATTCTGAATCGTCTCGTTGAATTTTAATTCTTGCGAGTACAAATTTTTAAAGCTAAACTCACGTAAAACAAACAAAATAAAAAATAATACGCTTGTTACCAAAAAAATAACTTAAATTCTTAGACATATATCCATACAAATGTATTTTGTACATATATAGTAAAGTAGATACAAAGAGTTTCCGGATTTTATCTTGAATAAAAAAAAATGCTTTAGGGAACAGTAAACATTTGCATCGAGACGATCAACCGTCTAATAAAAACGCACTTAAAATTTTTAAAAGCTTCTGTTTTGAAACTGATTACAGAAAACTTCTAAATCTTTAAAATAAATAGATATCAGACATATAATTTGAAATCAAGATTTCCATAAGGATAGGCAACAGAAAAATATTCTCTCTCCCTTACTGTGTATACATATTTAATATTATTTTTAGGGTACAGTGAAACCATAAATTTCATTAGAAAATTTCACAAAACATTTGCTAAATTTAAAATTTAGAACCCGTAAAATTCGGCGTATAACGCGACCTTTTAACACAAAGAATAAGATCGAGATTTACTAGTGCACGTTATACGCCGGATATAAAAATGACAGTTTCAGAAATAAAAAAATAAGGGATGAGCATAAAAAAAAATTTAACTTCATCTGATCAGAATATCGTTTGATTAAAAGAAATGACAAACCTAATGAAATTAAAAGGTCGTTGTTTTAAAAGCATACTATTTTTTGAATATATCCTGGGATAATATCTTGAATAAATGCCTCCAAAACATAACAGCATCTCGCACTTATATTGCAGATTCTTTCATACAAAAGGGGGGGGGCGTGTTATACGGCGAATATACCTTAAAATTAAAAAGAGCAACTTGAAAGTATAGGTGTGCTTTATACTTCTAATTTTACGGTATATTAAATATTACTATTAAATCTAGTATCTATGTTATAAAGAAACACTTACAAATAGAATTTAATTAAAGATCCATCTACAAAATATTTTTATAGCGTTATACAATAAATCTAAAAGGTTCACTCCTACTTATTGGATCATTTCATTTTTTAATAGAAAACATACATGAAAAAAAAAAACGAATATCTTTTTATAATCGATTATGTTATACCATTTTAAACAAATTGATCAACTCATGGGTTGTTTTTAAATCTTCTTTGGGTATTAAATATGAAAAAATTGGCCATAATTAGTTAAAAATATAAAAACAAAACAAATGTAAGTGTCGATACAAGACTAATAAATATCTTCAATGAACAACACACAAAAAAGAAACAACACACAGCACAAAAAAGTCTTTAAAACTCCACCTCTCTTAATGGACTTTCCCAATTTCACAAACAAGCCAACCAGAAGACGTTAAGAAGCTATTCATGTCTCGTTCGATTACATCAGCATTTAAAATATAAATAAATCCCTCACCCCCTGCTGCGAGAGCATGTAAAGTTAATTAACTCTGTCAACTGGGCGACAAAAAGTCGTCCGAATTCACGTTATGAAAAGGGCCGGCCTGGCAGTAAAGCTTTGTTACTGTGAGGCACTAACTGTCCGCTAAGTAGACGCTGAAGCGCCATTATTCCGACAGCCACTGTCATTGCTGTCAGCATTGTTTGCCAGGTTGCCTCCAAGACGGTGATATATGGTCCCAGCTTCACTATAAGGGAGTGTTTGGGGCCAAGGTGCATTGTCCTCAAAGTAACAAAGAAGAAAAAAAAAGGAAATTGTTTATATTTATATATAAAAAAATGAAGTTCAAAGTTTTGAGTCTTGAACATGAAATTGTCTGTTGTTACTTAAGTGATAGTGGAATGTCACCAGATGTAAATATTTTAAAAGAAGATTCTGAATGTAATTTTTATAGTATTCCTTTGTAAATGACAACGACACATTCAGGTTGAAAAATAGTTTCGTTTTCTAGTATAATTTATTTTTAGATGTTTCAAACATTACAGTTCCAATATCCTACATTAAAAGTTAAATCTAAATTTTAAAAATTTAACAGTTTATTCTTTTATTCTAGGGGTATCAAATTCATGGCCCGTGGGCTATATGCGGCCCGCAACGAACATTTTTGTGGCCCGGCCACTGTATTGGAACACAGTAGTATATAATAAAATATTAAAATTTCTCCCGAAATAGGAAAGATTGTAGCAAGAAATAGATGCCATCAGGATGTAAAAATTAAATTTTTCTTGTTTTTTTATGTCCGTTTATTATAATATATTATTCGAAATAAACCTACGTTTCTATGAGTATTGAATTTTTTTTTGTTGCGGTTCAACTTAAGTTAAAACTTTTTTGATTGACCCAAGTCAGCTTTTGAGTTTGACACCCTTGTTTTATTCCTTTCAGTGGCCACGATAGCTAAGACGCTAACAAGGATGGACATGGTCACGAGCTCGTGGCCAGTGTATCATGAGTTCGAGCCCTAGTGCCACTAAAGACCCGCTGTAAAGGGGTTAACAGAAATGCCATCACTTGTTCATGGCTTAGAATTACGAGGTACGTCACCATCAGACCTCGTGTCCCTTTAAAATGCTGCATTAATAACGCTCAATTAATGCTATTGAATAATTGTTATTTCCACAAGATTTTCAAACATGCTTGCTTGATTTTTAAAGGATATTATTGTTTCAAAAATATATATCATGCTGAAATACAGAGTTTTAGCATGAATCTTAATATAAACACAAATTTTCAATGGAGTAAAATTAGTCTTTAAAAATATCAATAAAAAGTTATTAATTTAAATTTTTGAATAAGTAATATATAATTACTCATATATAATAATGGAATAAATCACTAAGGCTCAACTTAGTTTGAATTGAAGAGATGAGGAACTAATAAAAATTATAAGTTTTACAGATTTATATAAAGATCTTGTACAACTTTAATTGAATATTGGATAGATACTTTTAACTCAAATAAAAATATTAAAATCTAATAGATACAAATCGAGAATTAAGCATCGTTAATAAATGCCAAATAAAGAAAAAACTACATTATAGTAAGAAATGTGCACAACAAAAAGAAAAATATATACATATATTTTTCCGTAAACAGTTTTCATGTTTCGCTTAAACTGTCATGAGACTTTTCTTAATATTTTTCTTCAGATTCATCATGAGAAACTCCATTGCTTCTGCTGAGCAATCAAAAAAGAGAATAAGCGTTGTGGTTTGTAAAATTTTAGACTACTAATGTACTGGTCTTCGTAAACCGCAGACAAAGAGAAGCAAACTTTTGAAAAACTCCCTGGAGACAATACGTTCTCACTCTCCCAACATTGGAAAAATATGAATTCATAACACCCAATAGCAATTACCAAATAACGAAAGTAGTTCTTACGATAATTACTTTTCACAAATCAACTCTCGCTTTCACCTCTATTTTAATCTCTCTCAAATCAATATTCCACACGCCCTCACTTAAAACACCATTTCCCAAACCATTTTTTTTAACAGGACACAAAAGCATATAAGAGATTGCCTTTATTCCAACCATATTATCTTCACACCCGTAGGAATGGGGCCTGTCATTCAGGACTATTCAAGCATCAGCCAACATTGCAGAATATTCGTTTTTATTCCATCGAAACCAGCTGGAGGATTATTGGAGGGTTTCGAATGTAATCTTTTCACTCCAGTTCGTGTTGCTCTTTTTTTGTTATTACTTTTTGTCGTAGGGAACCTTCTGTTTCCTCCCCGAGGTTCATTCACACTAGTGTCCAACTAGGATCAGGATGGTACACAAAGAAATTATTCAGATATTGATGACGCCTGAGTGCACCCCTTTTGTTCATTCTGCACAAGAAAACAGAGGAGAGTGATGAAAAAAATTGGGTTCTGAGACACAATACTGTGCCAGAAGGATTGGATTGTCCTATATTGTTCCTTCTTTCTTTCTTGTTTTTTATGGAACATAAAGTTTTTTTTTACTTGTTACTGTACTCTTTATTTTAAAATAATCCTTCGTTGAACATAGTAGATTCATTATATGAAATGTATCAGATTCATTTGATATGGTTTGTTAGATTGTAACTAAGCAAAAGCTTTAATTCATATTTGTGTTTGATAATTAGATTGACACATATAAAGCATCAGGACTTGTTAATTAGTTTATTTTCATCTCGGAATAATGAATTCAAGCTGGTTTTTCTTCTTCAAGGAAGAAGGAAGCTAAACGGAATTTTTGCTTTAGCTTTCACAAAAGCTTCAAAACAAATCATAAACTATCAATAAACAAATTTTATTTTATAATTTGCTTCTTTATATAATTAATTTCATTAGCAATAATGGCAATAAAAAGATAAATGTCAGTTGACTGATTGTTTGTTAAAATCAAACTTCGAAGCAATATGAAGGTTATTGACAATGGATAATATATTTTGAAACTCAGTCAAAAGACAATAATGACATTTGAGCTGAAGCCCTGCTCTCCACACTTAACTCGGGAGCGGTCGCGCGGCTTACAGAGGCTCACAAAATCTTTAATTTCGGGAAAACTGTTTATTTGTTTTTTTTGCTCTACCTCTGAGTGTCATAGTTTTAATGGATAAATTCATGTGACGTCATAGTAACATGATGAAGATAACCACGTGTGTGTTTCCAGCCAAATAGTTCAAAAACTCCTGTGACGTCGTAGTCACACGATGAAAGCAATCATTATTTCAAGTTCATGCACTTTGTTGTTGCCAACTTTTGAGATCTTTGCAGAAACTTTCTCTTAAAAAGTACGTATGTATAGAAAATGCATTTTATTTAAAAGTACATGCATAAAATAAGATTCTTTTTTTTTTAATTTTAAAATCTTTTTGAAGAATTTTTTTCCTCGTAACATTTAAACATCTCAACGCACTTATGAAAGTTGGAATTTCATCTAAGTTTTACAAAAAGAGCAAGAAGTGCAATTAATCTAATGTCTGTTTCGAATTCAGTGAAGAACATGTGTTTCTCCTTACTATGTAACCGTCATGAATTGATTCCATTTCTTAATACTTAATGGAATCCATGTATTCAGTACTATAGTGTTAAAGTAATTCGTTTCATTGGAGTTTTGTAGCAGCCTGTAACTGTTAATTTTGGCAAATTCGTATCAGATCTCAAACTTGGTGTCTCTTTTCCCCACACTAGGATAAATCAGGATTGTTGTATGTTAAAATTTTTTGCAAGTTAACATGCAACGATCTTTATTGCAGCATACGATGATGCTTGCAGGAATCTTAAAATTTAAGATCATAATTTTGCTACGAATGAATAGTGTTTCCACTATCAAGTTATCGTACTCTGAAGTGGAAGTAGTTATCAACATATTTATTAAGTAACATGCTATTTAGACAGTGTCATTTATACAATTGAACATAATTCTTTCTTGTTCATTCAAATTTTAAGCATAATTCGATCTTATTCGTGTTTCGTTTCTTGAAATGCAATTTTAATTTATATCATACACCGGTTGTTCTAAAAATAGTGCCCAAACTCTGCGCAATACGATTGCCCTACGAAATGTGCCTGTACGATCCACCGTTTACGAATAAAATAAGGTAAATGATGATGTATTGCGGTTCACGAGGGGCCCCAGCGCATTTTTGTGCTTCGGTATCTGATTGACTAAATATGGAAAACCCCAGCCACTGGATTATTATGGGGGTGTCATGTTCTATGGCCGTCATGATCACCAGGTCTCACACCACTGGAGTTTTTCATATGGGGATATTTCCAGAAATTGGTGGATTGAGACACAAAAAGGACTCGTCTGCACGCTGTTTGTACTTCAGTGGACACCACACGCTCAAGCCCTTTTTGATATGCACGGAGGACATTTTTAACATTTGCCTATATAATATTAGAAAATGCTGCTGATGATGTGCCAATACGGTGGTTTTTCCGGCTGTCACGTCATATTTTGTTTTTCGTTTTTTTCTTGTAAACTATGGATCGCACAGGATCTTTGGGCATTTTTTATGTACTTCCACGAGGAATCTGACTGTGAGGTGTTTAGGCACTATTTTTGGAAATTTCTGTACATAGGGGGGACAAATAAAATAAAACAAATTACATTTATCTACAATTTTTTTTCACTCAAGAGGCCCAACAAGGACTTAAAGCTACAAATTATCTGCTTGTAATTATTACACGTATACATAAGGTATTACTTTTTAAGTAGATACCTACTATAAAATATAATTCAATTGCTACGAAAATGAATCTATGGAAAGTTTAGTTAAGATTCAACTTCAAGTTTAGTAATAAATTTAAGATTACAAAAGATATTTTCTCAGTTCTTTGAAAAGATAGAGATGCTTTCTCGCTCCTTTGTATATTTAATTTAAAATAGCCCATGTAAATAATGCAAGAGAAAATTTTCTACTGTATTTAGAAAATATGAAATCAAACCTTTCAAGCTGAGACAATACAAAAAAAAAAGGAAACATAATCAATAACTTAAAACTCAAAAATAGTTGTTTCTTAAAGAAATATCCGACACTTAAATATATTTATATAAAACAAATGAATTGCAGACGCGCTGTGTGTTACAAAATTATTCCAACAATTATGGAATGAAGGCTTAAGAATATACAACGAATATACTTTAGAGAAAATGCAAACATATGAAATGTAAGTGAATTATTTTGAAATAAAATCCAGCATAACTTTAGCATATTCATCCGAGCATATTCATAACTTTATTTATTTAAAAATGGATGCAATATGATTTTACTTCATTAATTTCTACGGTATGATTCGAAAACATAATAAATTCCGAAAACTTTACACTCACAATGAAATTAATTTGTTTTATATTAATTTTATGCAAAAAATTATTTCAAAGTACATTCGTGCTGCTTATCCTGGTTTTTCAGAATAAATAAGTATGCTTTTTTCATATACTGTTATTTGTAGTAGTTTTTTATTTCATATATTACTACATTTAATTTTATACGCATTATAGATTTGTTTAGCACAGCTTTACTGCTAAAAGGCAAAATCTAAGACCTTTTTGTTTGTTTTTTCAAAGTGTTTACTAATATTTTGGAGTTTAAGAAGTTATGTTATATTTGTGTGGCATTTTTGTATTTGCATATGGAAGTGAATATATTAAATCCAGTATTCTTCATCTTATTTCATATAGTAAATTTTATTTTTAAAACTTATTATAAGGAAAATTTGTAAAGAAATAAATATTTAATACCCCAATTTTATTTTGTGTCTCATATAGATCTGAATACATTTTTACTTTAATATAATTAAATTATTGAATAAGCTTCATTATTGTAACTAAAATTGTATCTATAAAACAATTCTAATTATTTTCATAAAATAATTCCCTTTCAATAACACAATTACGCTTACGGTAAATTAATATATATATATATGTAGTAAAAATTCTCTATATCGGATAGTCTGTAATTTAAAAATAATTCAGATAATTCTGTATAAAAACACATTAAGAAATAAATAATTGCAGGGAAAATAATTATTTTTATGTACAATTAATAAAGTACAGGTTTGTTAAAAGTAAATAATTATCCTATACCAAATGAGCTGTTGCTAAAAAAAATATTTTATTTCTACTAATATAACAATAATACCAACTACTTCAGTATTCAGAAATTTTATCGCTTACTAAGATATTTTTTGTAACAAGCACGAGGTAATGGAATAAATTTTACAAATCATTGTGTCATATTCAATGTCTTCCGTTCTTTATTTATTTCTCCATAGTTATTTTCATTTTATTCAAAACTGCTTATCAATACTGAAAATTGCAATGCATTTCACAAGATATACGTTTTTAATGACGTACACACACGAATTAATGGCATAATTTGAAACAACGCCGGTGCACGTCATAAACATCCCTCTTAATTTTCTCAAAAAGAAAATGGTCCATATCTTAAGAGCATCTGTTCCAGAGAGCAATCAAGGGCACAAATTTATCACCTCATGTTTTACACTTATAAAAAAAACACGATTACATCAGCTATTACTGAAACAATGGAGTAAAAACAAACTTCATTTGGTTAGAATTTTTACCAATTTCCCATTTCAAAGAACAAAATAAACGCATTATTTCCCCAGCACCAGTTTCAAGCATTAATGAATGAAAGACAAAGTTTTTATTTTCACAAAGTTTTTTTTATTTCATTAAATTGCACTTTCGTTCCTCTGCGTTTCACTTAATAATTTTTATTTTTTATCAATTTTAGGTTCTTTTTAATACCACTATCTGGATATTAATCTCATGTGTAAGAGTTCCCCGAAGACATTAGAACTAAAAATTCATGTTTATAAAAATACGCTTAATTATTTTTTAATTAAAACATGAAAACCAGCGTCATTTTCTTTTGCCAAGAGATCTAAGAGTGGATGGATGTAAAAAAAAATAATAAAGAACACGTCATATTTCGATCGAATATATTTTTCTTATCTTTCCCTTTTTAATTCTTTTTCTTTTCTTCCTTTTTTTATTTAATCTTTTTACCAAGAAAACGTCTCCTTTCGATTTTAATCGTATGTGTTTGGCGTGCGTCATTAAGTTTTTTACGGACCAAGAATAACAGAATAGGACAAATTTAATGACCATTATAAATTGGTGGGTATTACTCCAAAGAGCGGGGCATATTTACGTCCAATTTATTCGAAACCCCGTTAGACACGCCTCGGTCGTCGAGATCATTTTTAAAAGGTATATGCAAAACCAAAAACTTAAAAAATAAAAATAAAAAAAACGATAAAAAATATATAAATAATTACTGAATCGAACACCATCTTTTTTTTCTTCTTGTTTCTTGATGTATTTGTATTTTTACAGCCCGAGGTGACATTTAAAAATAATATAAAGTATTATTTTAAATTATTTATGAGATATTTCTTCAATCGAATGGATAAATTTGCAATGCTTGTTGGTTTTCTAAGCATTATTAAGATCACCAAATACGTTCGGAACCATTATTTGGGAAAAGTGCATGAACGAATACCTTTTTAGATATTTTGTGTCAATTGAATAAAAACATACCGTAAAATACGACGTATAACGCGCACTTTTAACACAAAAAATAAGATAAAAATTTATGGGTATGCATTATACGACGGATATCAAAATAACTTTAAAAATAATAATAATAATAAAAAAGATGAGCATAGAAAAAATAAAACCTCTCTATATATTGAAATACTGTTTATTTGAAAGAAATAGCATACCTTATGAGCTTAAGGGTTTGTAGCTCTAGAAGTATAATACCCCCCCCCCCCCTAAAAACTTAGTGTGTTGCCTATGAATGACTTCAAAACATAAGAGCGTAGCGTACGTACAATTCAGGTTCCTTCGTAAAAAAAGGGGATGCGCGTTATACGGCGAATATACCTAAACGTTAAATATTACAGCTTGAAAGTATAGGCGCGCGTTATACGCCGGATTTTATGGTACATATGAAATATTTTTGTGAATATTATTACTAGAAAAAATTATTTAAATGCAATTTTTTGGTAGAAAATGGAGAAAGAATGACGTATTTTCAAAACATTCCCTTTTTATGGAAAATGCATCTGTAACAATAATAATAATATTTTGTTTACATATATAGTTAAGAAATCTCATCAGTGACTGAACTAAAAGATTTGAAAAATACACATTATTTTCAGAGTTACGAACATTTGAAATAATACCCCAATCCCTGTTTCTTGTTAAAATTTCTCTACTTTGATACATTAAAATAAGAAAAAATCCGCTCCTAAATAATGTAACACAAAAATTCTAGTTTGCGCTCCGTACAGAAGTTTTAGCTATATATAAGCCAAATATTATCATTATTACGCAAGCAATTTTCATAAAAAGAGAATGTTTTGAAAATGTCATTGTTTTTTTGCCGAAAAATTGCACTCAAGTCATTTTTATTGTAATAATATTCTTAAAACAAATTTATATGTATATTGTAATTCAAGGGACACTAAATATCAGAAAAAAATACGCTTTTGCAAAATCAGGTTCCTAACATAGTCACCTTAAAACTTCAAAGGTCAATATCGTAACCTTACATACAGGTACAATGATTTACATAAAATTTCTGTTTAACACATTTTACCTCAGAATTATTCCAAAAGGCAAAGCACGACATGAAACAAAATTAATCCATACATGACCATAAAAGTTCTGAGAGTAAGTATTGATTTGTAGCTGCTTATTTTGAAATTGCTTGGACGTAAAATAAATTAAAGTCATAAGAAAAATACATAGTAGTGTAGTATTTTTAATCAATGTGTCAATTCAATTAGGATCAATATGTGTAGTTTTATTACCGTAAAATCCAGAGTATAGCGCTCACCGCCATAGAACGCGTACCTATACTTTCAAGCTGCAATATTTAATTTTTAGGTATATTTCGTCGTATAACGTTTTTTATGAAGAAACCTGAAATGTACGTGTCATTTATTCGAAGTAATATTCCAGGCTTTTGAAAAAAAAAAAATAGAATACTTTTAGAACTACAACCTTTTAAGTTCATATATATGCCATTTCTTTTAAATAAAAAAAGTATTTCGATAAATGTAGATGTTTAATTTTTTTTATGCTCATCTCTTTTATATTTTATTTTTAATACCTGGCGCATAATTTGGGGATGATTCCCTTAGTCTTGAAAGGGTTAAAATTTCTTTTCTATTTCAATACAGCTCAAAGCATAGATTTTTAAATTGGATTTTAAAAACTAAAATCAGAGTGAGTGCGAGAGAATATTTACTTCGCACTATTCAGCTACTTGAGGACTTTTGGCGACGGACCACGTAATTTTGAACCATGGTCAAGTGACGAGGACGACGGACATTTCAGCTCTAGAGAGATTTAATGTGCATCGCTCCCCTACACGGTGGGTCTTCAAAGGTACTCAAACTCATGACACGCCTGCCACGAGTCCTTGATCACTAGGCTACTGTAGTCACAATAAAAACACACACTATGCTGATTGATGAGATGCTCTCTAGATGAGGTTGAAATTGTAGATGTATGTTGTTGTTGGTGCTTATGCCACCTGATCGACAGTAACATCAGATCAAGGTCCACAAAACTCATCGCGGCTGAGGGCTAGAGTTTTACGCCTGTCGTTAGCCTAAGCTTTGAGCCCCATGCAGGTGACAGTACGATTTTGCGCGGTACAACACGGTAGATGGCGACACCATTCGGACCCACTGATTTAACGAGCACGTACTCCGTGTGGACTCGGAGGATATTTGGTGGCATCGCGTATCGAACCCAGGCCAGGTAGATGTATGTAAAAACAAAGATAAAAAATACATGCATATGCATTAAGGTGAAAATACCACAAACATTTGGAGACTTTATCTTACAAATACAGAAAACAATATATATTTAAATTCATTAAAATTCACTTCATTTTTGTATGTCCTTAGCTGTTCAATATTTTCAAAAAAAATTAAGGTCTCTTACAGTGTGAATAAACACAAATAGATGACTTTTTACATTAAACATAACGACATAAATGAAGTATAATTAACAGCATTGTTTACATTTTTTGAGCTAAGATTTAAAAATAATTAAGTAGCAGATTTGGTCTCTTTGCGTAAATTTTATATAATAATAAAAAAAATGTATAAGTGTACTTAAAAATAACCCAATTAAAAAATTAAAAAATAAAGTATACATTTATAAACAGGATAATATTAATAAAAATATATAAAGTTTTATGTTTGGTTACAATAAAAAATACATCAAGTAATTTAACGTTATTTTAAGCCAAAATGAATGAGAATTTGTGGTTTTAATGATAAGTCCCCGTTATTGAAACAGCAAAACTTTTTAAGAATAAATTTTATAACACTCTCGCTAGCAAATTATATCAATATTGTTCTTAGTTTTTTCATTTATAGCAATAGGAACCATAATGATATAATTTATAATAGTAAGATTTGTAATAATATTGTTTATAACAATAAGATTTGTAATAGTATAATTTAATTACAATAAAATTTAAAACAATAGTTTAATAATAAAATTTACAACAACAAAATAAATTTCGCTGTAAAATAATTTGTAACACACCATTTATAACAAAGAAAAGTTTCCAACAATATCATTTATAACAAAAGAATTAGTAATAATATTTATAATGATACAAGTTTTAAGTGAAAATACATTTCCAAACAATATCAGTCGTTAAGGGTATCTTTTATCTCTATTTTATCTTATAAAATAAAAGCTACAAACAAAGTTTTGTTTATAGGACTTCTAGCTATTACCCGCCCGCTTCGCTCGATATTTTGTGATGTATCATGAATATATACTGTTTATATATATGTATATAAAGTACTGAAGTCCTAGCATTATGCATTCGATTTTATTGGAAAATATTCTTATAACTCTTACCTCTTGCTTTAAAAAGGACAAAACTTACAAATAATAATTTCTAAAATTGAAGTAAATTTATCCCGAAATGCCCTCCCTCAAAGAGGATTTCCGAAAAAATCTTTTTTGTGGATCTCAACAAATTAAAATATATTAGCTTGCCTGATTTAAATTCTACGTCTAATAGTTCAAAAATGGAAAATTTTTAATCAATAAGACACGTAATCTGTTTAAGGGTCGATATCCCTAAGATTCTTTATACTAGATTTCAATTCAACAAAAGAAACATGCATACCAAATTTTATTATTGTAGGTCAAGTATTTCGAAAACGGGGATTTTTTTTTTATCAAAACGCTCCAGAAACTCTTCACTCTCCTCATAGGAGTCAATTTTTGTAGAATCAATTCTTAGCGGATCTCTATACAACAAAAGAAACATACGAATCAAATTTTAAGTATGTGGTTCTAACAGTTCAAAAACAGGAATTTGTTAAATCAATAACACCCCTTAAGCCATAACAATGCTCCTTAGGGGGAAAAATTCTTTTGTAGCGAATATTTATTCCATGAAAGAAGCGTGCCTACTAAATTGCAAGTATGTACATCTTATAGTTCAAAAACGAAAATATATATTTCTAATGCTACTAATGCCCCTTTTTATAATGCTACTAATGCTTGGGGGTCGATTTTTGCAAAACTTCTTTTGTAGAGGGTCTTCAAACCATGAAAAAAAACGCGCCTACCAAATTTTAAGTTTGTACATCTAATAGATCGAAAACGGAATATTTATGTGTCACAGCATTTAAGCTGTCACAACGCCTCTCAGGGGTCGATTTTCACAAAACTGTTTTTAGGTGATCTCCACTTCCTGAAAGGAACAAGTGTACAAAATTTCAAGTCTGTAGGTCTAATAGTTCCGGAGATAGGCGTGATGAATGAATGAGTGCGCTCTTTTCTCCTTTAAATATATAGATAAAAAATATAAACAAATAATCAAATTACCAAAACATGGCTGTTTGAATTAATTACATGGAACTTTTGCATCTTCTGTTTCATTAAATTTATTTCTATTCACTCAATTAAATGTTTTAGCTATCCCAAACACGTTTGGGGGGTTAATCTACAAAAAGTTTTAAGATAATCCTTATTGCATGCTCAATGAAGTACACATTTTTAAATTCTAAGTTCTACTTTGCATATTGGCTAAAAAACAATTTACTCGCGTTGCTTGCTAAAAGCATCCAATAAATTACATTAGATAATGAACGAAAACTTTTTTTTGTATTGTTATAAATTTATCTTTTAGTCATGTATAAGCTTAGATACTCTTTTTATTTTTTGTCCTGAAAAATGTGGGAGTTTGGGGAATTTTTTTTGTAGGATTAAGCTATCCGTAAATGGCTGTTTAGTTTTCTGCCATTTAAACTAATACAAACTATTAATTTATGATAGTAAGTAAGAAGTACAAAGTAAGTTTACAAACGAAAGCCAATCACAAAGATTTTGCTTATTGCGTTTAAATATTTATCACGGGTAAGATAAAAATTCGATGATTTCCAGGTCAGTACTTTTATTGTTTCATAATAAATAAGATTAATGAATCAATTGTCTATTGCTTTAATAAAATGTACGATTTAAGACGATATGGTACCATCTTCACAATTTTTTTATTTTTAATATTTGATAATTGGTTTTAATTGTATTTTATAAAGGTTAACATTTAATAATAATTCCATATAAAAATTTTTAATTTGTTGCAAAATGTTTGTAAAATCTAAATTTTTTGAACTTTTTAAAACATTTTTTAAATTTCTGAAGGCTTTCTTAAATATGTCTCTTTTCTTTCAAAATTTTTTTCCAAGTACCTTATAATATACTACATAAAACCGTAAATGGGTTTTTTTCTGATGCTGCCTATTAATTTTTTATTAATTTTTTTATTGTTAAACTTCTAAAAATGCTTTAAAAACATTAATTTTGATTTTGAAACTTTTTAGAAAAAGTACTAAACATATTAGAGCTAATTCCATGCACAGTTTTACAACACATACATTTCAAAGCATGTATAAAAATTTCAAACCCATACTTCAGTTATCAAAAAAGCCTTAGGGTTTTGAATAACAGTATATGTACAAAAATTCAACATGGAGAAATATGAGTTTGAAGTTTTCATTCCAGGAATACCATGATATAATATTGATTGGATAGTCTGAACTTTTATGAAATGTTAATTAAACTGCTTACCATAAAAAATTGCACAAATGTTGAACAATTAAGCAGTGTACTGCCATAATGAATATATAAAAGAAAACGAATGAAAGATCAATATTTCATAAAACTTTATCTTAATAATTATAAAAATAAATAAATACACACACTTCAGAGCTAATTCTATGCTCAGAGCTAATGCACAACATGTATAAAAGATGTTTATGCCTTTATTTTTGAGTTCCATGATTTTAAAAGCCTTCGCATGTTAAATATTGTACACGAATGAAATCAAAATCTTATAACAATTTATTAGTAAAATATATCCAAATCTAAGAACTGCATATGTGCATTTGCTTAAATAAGTATCTTACAATATTTTAATAATAAAAGTGTTGAATTTCACGCACATGGGACATATATATATCACCACAAACAAATATATAAAAATGGGAGAGTTTTGCTATTCTTGTGCATTAGATTTTTAATTATCTGAGTTATCAAAATGAGATTTAGTATTTGTGCTTTGGGAGAATCCGTTTTGAAGTGTTAATTTCATTCATAATAATAGCATAAAAATCCCGACCAACTTTTAAATCTGGACCAAGTCCATTTGCTCTTCAATAAACAATGCACAAACTGGAATTTTTGCATGAATTGCACAATTCTTTCTTGAAATGATTTGTTACTGCATATATAATGTCAGTCTCATTTACGCGCAGTATATAAGTAATTAATTCATTTTTTATCAGGCTCTTTTCTAGCAGATAATCTGAAATGTGGGCGTGGTAGTTGCTGTCCAGGTTCAAATATTCCTCCATAACTTGATAAAAAAAAACAGATAAAGCTTTGAAATTTTGCAGCCATATTTATAAAGTGTCGAGGTATCAAATAAGCCAATAAAAATTTCGACAGGTTGATGATTTTTGGGTTCCATATCGTCTTAAAACGTATTAAATTTATTGCATTATTTAGATAGAGCGTTTAGTAACGTCGCACTGCAAAGCAATACGAAGGCTATTGACGACGGAGCTCGTAATTTTGAAACATGATCAAATGACGAGGACGAAACCGGAGTTTATACCTCACTGTCATAATTTCCACACCACACCAACGTAAGGTATTTGAGCCTCAGCAACCTTTTATCCGTGGTATGCCAAATTCATCTACCAATATAATTCAGCGGGTTACACAGTAGGAAATATTTCACACTATTCGATTCCCAAAGGAAAGGCATGCCCAAATGTCAAGAATACAGATTTAAAGTTTTATTGTATATTAATAATGCATTATTTTCAGGTATTTATTAACAGAAAAAATATTAATAGGACTAATAATAAAAAAGTAAGTTTATAGACATAACGCATCAATTACAACCATTTGTTTAAAAAAAATTCGATTACTGTGATAATACATGTGGAGCTAGAGAATAGAAGTCAATAATATAGACATTTATAGTTTTATCATGTATTGATTTTTGCATCATTTAAAGATATTTCTTAACATAAACAGCATGAAATATAGCTATTTTTCCAGCAAAAATTAAAGTTGTACATATATTATGAATTTTTAAACATATTTAATAAAATAATAAGTAGACAACATAAAATATAAGTATTTTCCTTCATTATAGTAAAACAAAAAGATAAAAACTTTTAATGCTAACCTAGTGCTTGATCGCTCTCAAAATCAGGGGTATAATGTGTGATTTTCTATTTGACGCGATTCTCTAAGCATTCAGTTGTTAAACACTTTCTTTGCGGACTCGAAATATTTTTCATATGAGGAAAGATTTTTTACTTAGATACGTAGAACCATGAAATTTCTCACTTTAAAGAATTAAATCTCTCCAGAAATGACATTCAATATAATTTACAAAATAGTTATAAATTTATCCTTAGAGTTTTTTGCAACTTTGTCTAAAAAGGTCTATTACAAATTTTTCAACTTCCATCCACTCAAAAATTGACAAGTGTGTTAAATTAGTGCAAACTGAGAATTGTACCACGTGAGACATGCGTGCCATAGGTTCCCAATCCTACTCTACAGATTTAGCGTGTATCTTGCCCCTCTATATGGTGGATCTTCAGTGGTAATAGGGCTCGAACTTATGACACGCCAGGGGCGAGTCCGTGAACATAACCACTAGGCTACCGCGGCCACTGAATTACACAGAATTTAGTGAAAGAAAATAAATAATACAAAAAATTATTTTTTACAACATTAATAAATACCAACTTGTTTCTAATGGGGTGAAATGGAACCCCAGAATTTCTTTTCGGTGTTGTATATTCTTTAGTAATAATAAGCACTAACGAAATCACTTTAATTTGAATAGTTTTTAAAAAAATTACAAATTAACTTATTTTTTGCAGCCATTTATTTAATTAAAAAAAAACAAAAAGCACATGGAATGCAAATTCCAAAATGATGCGATTAACTTTTTAATAGAAAAAGTAAAGACATTTGGAACATTTAAAATTAAATAATTTAAAATCAATTCTTTTTCCGATTTTTTTTTTTATTCACTCTAATCTCGCACACACATATTCTCTATCTAATGTTTCATAATTAAAATTTTGTATTATCCCTACGAAAACTTTCGAAGATTATGGTTCAAAATGACAGGGTTCGGCGCCAATCTGATAAAGAATTACTTTAGTCTTTTGACTGAAGCATAAAATCCATAAACTCCGTGGATTTTCTGCCCTTCGTAAAAATATCTAAATTGTAAGCTATTAAAATTTTTGCTTGTATTTTAAAGCCAATCTACTTTTAAGGAGAAAATTTATTTACCCCTGAGAGAGTGAGTGTATTTAGCAATTGATTTCATTGTTAAATATTTATTACACAATAACGTTAGATTGACAAACACATCTTCCACAAATTGAAGCTTCATTTTTAAAAATTTCAAGATGATGTTTACATTTCAAATTATCTCTCCTCAAAAAGCACACAACAACAGTGATTCCTATTACAACTTCAAGACAATCTTTCGCATTAAGTCCCTTACAAATAGGGACTAAAAACCCCTTCCCTCAGACGAAACTCCCTTTCCTCCTTACCTTAACTCATATCAGAATTCATGAATTTCCTATGAGTAGCTCCGAGGAAGAAATAAAATTACTCCCGCCATCTCAATATTTCATCCTTCTCTCCCACCCCCTTCGGATATAAATGGGAGAATGGATCCAAAAATGGAAAGGGAAAAAAATATTAATAAATAAATAAATAAAAAGCAGATAAATTTCTCTCTAAATCATAGGGAAAAAGATGACGGTGAAACATGATCTAGGGAAAATTCTAGCCTCAGGCTTCTTATTTGGAAGTCTTAAATCGCTTATGTGTGTTTTTTTTTTCCCTTTCTGTTTTTGTTAGCGCGATATTATGAGAAAATACGTGGAGTTTAGGGGGTTCGATTTAGCTAAACATTTACTGTTTGCTATTTTATCTTGTTTTATTCTCTCTCTTCCGTTTATTTTTTATTTCTTGTCGTGCAGTGCTTCATTTCCTTTTTCTCCATGCATAAAATTGCAGATATACTTCGTAATTTGTTTATAATTGGTATGAAATTATCTTTTTTAAGGAGTTTAAGTGCTAGAGGTTTTACGATTGTTCGTACTTTTTTTGATCCAATGATATCATTTTTTATTGCTATCTCTCATTTAAGGATTGATTTTATGAGGTAAATACAGATAAATTGGTTTAGCAGGTAAAAGGGAGAAATAATAAGTATTTTGATGTATTATTAAGGTTCTCTCAATGTATTCTTGAATAAAAGATTCAATAAACGTGATTAGATTTTTTCTTTTTTCTTCTTCCAAAGGTATAAATATTAGGAAAAAGTATTATTATTTGCATAAAAACCTGCTTTTAACGTTTTATTAAAAACAATAATATAATTTTAAAAAAGACTAATTTTTAAATTTTACTTCAAATAAAGTTTTTGAATTACAAAAAATTAATCACAAAGAATCTATTAAAAGGTTAATGTTATACATATGGATCAAAATTCATTACTTTTTCAAATATTAATTATTTAATTAAACATGTTGCTATTTTTTATTTGGTGTAGATTTTAGTATTTAGTTATAAATCCATGAACTTTTAGCTCTATAAAACAACTCCACAATTTTTGAAAACTCGAGAGAATTTGAAACACCATTAAAAAGTGATTCTTAAATATCATTTGCTTTTCCTTATTCATTCTAGATGCAAACCTTTCCTCAGTGTATAATAAGTATGTGCAGCGAAAATTCTTAATTCATTAACATTAATAAAACTTTTAAAATTCTTGAAATTTTTTTTAAATACAAACATGAATTTAGAATGTATTATTGATGTTTTTTTTTTCGTTCTTTACATTTCGTATCAAATTTGCTAACTATAATTTACTCTATTTTTAAAAATTTCCAAAAAATATAAAACATGCAAATTTTTTATACAGGTAGTAGAATGCCTTTTTAACATCCTTTTATAAGCTTCACTTGTATGTAACGGAATCTTTGAACTCAATTTTTACCCACTTTAAAAGGTCAGATTAATTCGAAATTTTGCTCACTTGTCCAGGAACGATGACAATATAATAATTTAATATTTTTGTTCCATTGTCCTGATAAGGATAAATTATTTCCTATTTTCATATCCCATCTCGCATCTGGCGACTAACTTCAGATCCCATTTCCAGATTTGATGGCAAAAGATTATGTTACAACTTAGTTCGATTAACTATAAAAGGGTGTTTTTAAGTGTTTTTAAACTATAATTTATTAAAATAAATTGCTATAATAAATTGACCTAATTGCATACAATAAATTAACGTATACTTGGTAGAAATGAGGTTTACTGAAACTGAATATGAAAAGATAATTAACAATTGATGCATAATATATAGGCTGTCAATATTATACTAGAAAAATATAATCCATTTCATTATAAGTTGGTAACGTGCTTCTGTCAAATTAGAATAAAGATGACTGATTTACCCATTTAAATGCATTGGATGCAAAAATAACTGCTAATGATCAAAATGAAAAGATTGGTTAACTGTTAACAACTGATTGTTTAACAATATGATTAAAAATCTATTTCCTTCCACACAACTTGAAAGCAGTCTGATGTTCATCAGAACAGAATTAACATAAGAGTCCAGACAGCGATAAGACCTGAAAAAGAACGACGAATCTGTGATTTTACAGGAAGATCTTATTCTGCTTTTAGAATACACTTCCACGCTTTATTTTATAGGATCTGGATAGATCCCTGGGTAGGTCTTTTGAATAAAAGCTGCTTAATTTTACTATGCTTCAGCTGAAGAACAACACTATCATCAAATAATATTAGATCCATCTACCATCGAACTCAGGGAGCGCTAAGAGAGCTGCATTCATAAATATTTGTTTACAGGATTCGAATGACCATTTAAAGGTTTGAGCTGCGCCTATCTAGACAAAAGAGATTGTGAACGTATTTCGTATAGAGAAACCGGTGTTATTACTGCAGTCTCAATGCTGGTGAAGAATGGGGATGTGCTAAATGATCCAAGTTGAAAGAATTCTAAACTTTCCTAAACCTAAAGAACTTTGGTTTCGAAGTAAAAAATCATGCAAAATGCAATCGTCGAGTTCGTTTGATAATGGATTACGCTAAAATAGACCGTTGTTCGGAACATGTCACTACAATGGTGTCGCTGGATTATGAGTTCCATCAAAAAAGTTGTTCTACATGACATCTCTGCTGGTATGGATTCGAGGTCCTCCTTGAAGTAGGATCGGATACCTAGCAGGATGTTTGACAAAATCTCTGTCCAACGTTCAACTGCTTCGCACTTAATTGTCCCGTTTAACTCCCTTGAAAACATTCAACAATCAAACAAAAACGTTCATAGCAGGATTATAAGCTATAGTCCACAAATTCTTCATTCCCAATAAACTTTTGAAAGTGTAGCAAAGGGAACTTTCAAACTGGCGATCTTCGCCGGTTGCAATGTATTTGAATACTCCTAACCATAGTATCTACCCAGTGTAGAAAAATTCAGTGATATTTTCTGATTTTTGATCAGACACAAGATACATGAAGACTATCGGCTGTACCTGTCTACTATTAAAAGACAATATCTGAAACCCTTTCGGAGGATGGAAATGAATTCATTATACTAAGATTTTAATGAATGAAGAGAAGTCTAGGTAAGGACTAGTTATTAACTTCCAATTTAACGTAGTGGTTTAGTTTACCACTTCGACCGCCCAACCAGACTTTGCACTACGCAGCTACTTCTTTGTGCATATTTTACTAAATAATTCTTTGTTGCGTTAATTTCACTGTAGCTTTTGTTCCAGAAACGGAAACGTTATGGATAGGTTATTTTTCGGTCACTAGAACAAACACTATAAGAGTTTTAGTAAAAGCAGATGCCCTTACTTTAAGTAAGATGTCGTACTTTAAAACGCGTTATACTCAAAATATGTTTTTTTTTTTTGAAAATGCTGAAACGGGGCCGGCGATTGCTCAAAAAGTTTTGAAAATAATTAACTGAATTTTTTGTGTATGTTCTGTATAGCAGTGGAAGTGTTTTAGTCTTCAGATTTACCAATCCCTGTTTTATTACAAAATTTACAGTCCCTTTATGTTAATATAATCACGGTTTTTTTAAGCAATTTCATATAATAACTAAGATAAAAGTGCTCTAGTTTTTGTAAAAATTTAATATCTCTTAACCTGAAGGTCATTTCAAAAACGAATAACATAGCAACACATTGAAATTGAAAATGAAAATTTGTTCATAATCTTTTGGTACAGAATCGGCCGCGTTTATGTTATTTTTTGTAAATTTTTACCAGCTTTTTCTTATTTTAGTAATCATAATTTCTTTTTCTTTTTTTAATTTTAGCATATTTTTCTTAAAATGTATTAAACAAATCAAAAAACAACGCAAAAATCTCCATATATCCATTTTTAAATAAAAAAAAATTGACGCAAGTTGGCGGATACCTTAAACGCAGTCTGACGTTTAATACTACAAATTCATGTTCTTAAATCTGGGGTTTCTTACCTAAAAAAACAGAGCTAAGCAACGTTGTCGCAATAAATCTCCAAATCACAAAACAAATGATATTGAATTCACGCATAACACATTTTTTTCCCCAGAAAAAAAATTGCACCCCATTTTTTTTCTCAAAGCAAGAAATTATTTTTGAAAAAATAGGAGAAAAAGTCTCAAAAGTGTTTCCTCACAACACCTTTTCATATCACCTTCTAAGAAGCTATGACAAAAGCTTTCGCACTAAAAAATTCCAACACAAGATATCCATCAGATATTGTTCCCTAAACACCTGTAAAAAGACAATGTAACATGAATGTTACTTCTCGACAACTCTTCCCTTCCCAATATAAAATCGTATTAAAACCTTGGCTTCTTTTCCCCCGTAATATTCCCTAGACACGATAAAAACTTCCCCGTAGAGGGAAAAAAGAAGAGGTACGTCGTAAAAAAAAGTTGCAAGGAATTGAGCTAAGCGGACGCTTTGAGATAACTCGAATAAATATATTTTACTCGCGACAACTTAAGCGTTTACGGCTTTTCCTAGCACAGTCTTTGTTGTGATAACCACAGCATCTTTGGTAGAGTTAGGGAAAGAAACGCCTTTTTTCTAGATTGCTTGTTTATCGAAGCGAACTGTTGAAGATTACTCGGTAACGCATGCGCAATGGAGTGCATGTCAAATCGATTTAAAGTCTGTTATTTTCTGTTGGTTTTAAGTAGCGATCTCTTTTTTTAGTGCTCTTGGAATTAAAGCTGATCAGTTGTAAGAAAAGTAATCAGAATACCAAAGAAAAAACTGCAATGTAAATTGTCCATTCTTAAAGAAAATTTGATCGACATGATTTTTTGTAAATAAATAAATCTTTTAATCAGCCTTATAAATATGCACATAATTTATTTTAAAAGAATAAAATATTTGTAATTTACTATTTAGAAAATTTTTTATCAAATATCACTCAAAGATGTACATTTCAGTAAATAATACATTTCGTGAATTTTGCATCAATTTTTCAATTTCAAAATTTGTATAGGTGAACCTCTATTTAGTGAACTCGCAAAATCTGGAAAAAAAAGAGGTTCTTTGTGTGAAAAATTCATTAAATGCAAATTCCTTTCCCCTATGTAATACGCTCTTGGTTCCTGGAAAAAGTTCGTAAAATAGAGACATTCGTAAAATAAGGGTTCGTAAAATGCAGGTCCGACTGTGTTTGAAATATCTTTTAAATAAATAATTTTAGAAACACTTTAAAATTTTTGACTTATGAAATGTGTCATAAAAGCTCAAATTTAGAATCAGTTGAATACTGTACTAAATGAGTACACCTACAAAGGAAACGAAATAAATCAGTTAAAAGTCTTTTCGAGTATTTTTTTAGTCAAACTAGCTTATAATCATTTTTTAACTCATTCTGCAAATATTATTATTATTGCTATTCTTGACCTTTTAAAACAATTTGCATATGTTAATAACAAATGATGTGAGTTTAGAGAAAAATTCAAACGCAAAGTACAAAGTAAATTATTAAAATTCAAAAGATTTGAAAATTTTACATAATTAAATAAGTGAAAATTGATTTAAAAGTAACATTCATTTATTAAATTAAAAAATTAAAAATAAAAATTAGGCTATTATAAGCAATTTTATGCATTCAAGTTTGGAAATATTTTCTTGAATCTTACTAACTTAGATTTCCTAGTCTGTGATTATATAAACACTGGAAGAAATCGAATATTCACTAAAAAAAGAGTTTAAGTATAAAAATATAAAATAGATTTATTTCAGCGTATAATAAACGAGATGGTTAAAATTATATGGATTGTTGTAACAATTTATAACTTTTTCTTTCAAAATAGTTTTTAAAAGAATAAAGTATTTGGTTTTTATTAATTATCTACGCTACAATTCTCATAAGGGAAAATTTCTTTTTAAAAGAATTTATTAACATAATAATTATTTTCACAACAATTCATTTTCGTTTGGATTTATTTGAATAAGATATATTTTTACCAAAATATTCTTTTTACTTGCAGTTTATTTGAATAAGAATTGTTTCTTTAAAATAAAAATAAAAAATATTCCTTGCAATTTATTCACACTAGCAAAATTGCCTTTTTTTTTTCTTTTGTGTTTTTATTCAACGCACTTTTTCTTTCTATCTCATTAAAGTGTCTGACTGCATGTAATTGCTTAAAAATAAAAAATAAAGAAAAATAAAAAGAAAGAAAGTTTGCAGACAATTCTATTGATGTATTTATTTCCAATAAACATTAATGGCAATATTTTATGATCTGTGTTTTCTTTAATGAGTTTAATTTGTATCATTACTTAAAATTTCATAATTGGGATATTTTTATTTTAGTGATTAAGAATTAGAATTCGTAATTAAAATATCTATCTTAAGAGAAGATCTAAATCTCGGTATATCCTTTTTTTACTACACACAGAATTCACAGATGAATAACTTTTGAATTATTTTAAATGCGTTGTAAAAATTTAATTAAAATTTCGTTTGGCAGAAAATTATTATTTTCTTCGGGACGGATGTTAAGGTTTCGAAATTAAAATATAAAGTTGCATTTTATAAGAAATTCATTTTAATTTAGTGTATTTTCATAGAGAGTTACTCATTTCTCTTTAGAAAAAAAAGGAGTAAAAAAAGGATTTATTAAAGACGCGGTGCAAGTGTATGTTTTTTCATCGGAAAAAAAAAGAAGGGAAAACACACATACACAAATGAAAATTGATTTATAAAATCTTAATTTTTAATAGAAGTTTGATTTTTAAAGCACTTTAATGCAGAGGCGAGAAATTGTTTTAACTAAAGGGTCATACTGTGGAAGCGGAGTATATACCAGAGGGCCCTTTTAAAAATGAGATTCCATTCATTAGTTAACTGCGCATTTTAAAAAAGTATAAATTGTACCATAAAAATCAGTTATTATGAGAATATAAGTTAAATAAAATAGTAAGAGTTTTATTCAATTTCTTCATTGTGCTAATTTCATACCTATAGCTGCAAGCACATTTAATTTTAGAATCAGTTTGTAATGGGTCTATTCGGATTCTTCCCACTAACATTCCTTTTTGGGAAAAATGTGTGTGTGTGTGTGTGTGGATCTTTAAAATTTAACCTATTTAAAACCTTCCTTCAAAGAAGAAAATGCGAGTATGTAAATTAAAGACTTGCATATGAAGATTAAACTTTCGAGTTATATAGTGAGATTATGTATAGATACTGCTACAGCTAGCAGTGATTGATTAAACGTGAAGTTAGACGTGGATACTTCGTAGCTAATTATTCTAATATTAAAGTTGACGATTTGTCAGTGAGAAATCAAATTAGATTAGGTCGTTATGAATTAGAAGATATTGCCTAGACATAAGTCATCTGATCATTTAAAGTCTTCTCTTATCTCGTCTGCCTCGCTATTGTTTTCCATATTTGGTATTTGGGCGCATCTCTTGCTTTTGGTTAATAGAATTTGTGGTTTTTTTTATAACTGAGAATAAATTGTAGTTATTTTTGAATATGGCTAATATTCCTTCCTACCCTCCAACACTAAGGGATGGCATAGTTCGTCCCTTACAAGTTGAATGAGGAAATCAGGAATGAGATTTCTTGTTGAAATTCTCAATAGAACCTGCAATTTAATGACACCCAACTTACATCTATATTTACTCTTCTTATTCGTCATGCAAAAAAAAAAAAAATTTGCTCACAAATATCCAATATAGGAATCATTTTCTGTCTATTTGGCATTCTTACTACCTTGGCGGGTCGCAAAGAATTTCTTCAGGGGCCACACATAGCCCGCGGGCCACTATTTGCCTACCCCTGCTTTAAAATATTGTATTTTTAAAATTTCAAGTACAAACCGAAGAACTAAAACACTCTGAACACCTACTCGATAACACGTTGCACTACTTTCTGCCTGTAAAACAGCTGTAACTAGAATTGGTATGTATGCCACTTCTTGGTAGATGACTGGAGACAAGTTGTACCAATTGCCAACGCAGCGGTCACGTAAAGTCGAGATATCCTAAAATAAAGATGTTTGACCTCTGAACTGTCTTCCTATGAAAATTCAAATGTGTTCTATCATATTAAGATCAGCCGAGTTAGGTGGCCAGGACTTTAATTGGAATTTATGTTTGTGCTTGTCAAACCATTTTAACACAATTCTAACCTTTTGACATGGGGTGATGTCCAGCTGGACGATTCCATTTACAGTTGGAAAAATAGACACCATATAAGGGTGCACTGATCCGCATGCTCAGATAGTCAACTTTCACGGTCCTACCATAACTAAGAGTGTGACGCGTTATATCAATGGATCTTCTACTAATGTTATTGGGAAAACTATTCTTTTTAACTGTGATTTTAGCTCAAAATCCGCTTTCCAAGAGAGAGAGAACTTGATTTCCTGTTAATGTAAATTATATTTAAACTCTGGAAATGAGTGTATTAGGTTAATCGTGGAATCATGAAAAGTTAATAGTCGAAAGCGAGCTGATAACAGGAAGTTAAGTTAAGGAAGTTAATATTCATTTTAGCATCCATTCAGAGATGTAGATGGAATATAGAAACCGATTTGTACCAAGCTCTTGCAGTTTGAGAAGGAGTCGTCAAGGGAACGCAAACGACTCTAGTGATAAGTCATTTAATATAATCTTAGAAGTTAGATTACAGAGTTTAGAGTAAAATTGCTCCCAAAGTTAATGCATAAGTTGTAAATTCTTCATGAAAGGTTAGATCTAAAATAAAAGTAATTATTTTTAAAACAATGTCTGCTTCTTTGCTAAGCTCTTTTACACCTGCAACCTCCGGATTACGACGAGGGCATCAGAGTTACCTACGAGAACGTTCTCTTAAGCAAAATACCGCCATCACCAGTCTATGGAAAAGGATGGAACAGCTGTTTGACTGTGGGAGACGGAGCACAATTACACAACTATCAACGAGATAAAGGAAAAATCACCATTTATTTAACCAGGAAACTCTCTTCCACTTATTTATGACCAAGTCTCAATCTTTCTGAGCCAACTCTAGGCTTGGTTGGCAATGGCGCTTGGTCAACAGAGACCTATGAGAAAAATTGCCCATATTCTACATTGTATACTGAGCTGTGCGTTCCGAAACACTTGTACTTAGACCCACATTGCATTGGGCTGTCAACCGACCCACAGTCTGGAACCAATTTTACTTATCAAGTGAGACAATTTCCGACGTCCTTTTCCAATGAAGACACGTGGACATCTAACAGCTAGGTGTGTACTTCTGAATTCCCTTTTATCAATCCACTTTGCATAGATAGTAAAAATTGCAGTAAACGAACAGCCTATCAGTCATGCTGTTTCGGAGATCGTCGTTCCAAGTCTTCCGGTCATTACAATCTGCCATTTTTCAAGTTCGCTAGACCAGCTGCCTTTCTCTCCAATGAAGAATAAGCAAGAAGGTAAGCAAGAATGATAGCTTACCTTCTTAGCAGCTAAATACCATTCTCTCTTAATCACGTGGTTCCCACGTCATCCAGACGAGTTTAATGAAAAGTATGGAAGGGGTTCATAATTTGTCGGTTCGACGGCGTTCATAACAAAACTTTCGGGATTTCTTGATTAACTATATAAAAATTTTAATATTTTCCTCCTAAAATATATAATTTCTCCAAACTACCAGCTTTCATTGGAAAGATAACTGAATTTTTAAAAAAAGAATAAGTTAACTAACTTCTTAATGTTGAATTTTACAAAAAAAAAAAATCCTTATTTCATTAGATTAACTATATATTTATAAATATCACTATCCTTAATTGCGTTTTAATGTTTAATTAAAATTTAATTCACAGCAATGTCACTATGTCACAGAACAGTTCGATTTTAACCCCCTTAGAAAATCCTCAAACAACATGGAATGTGTCATCATGAATTAAATCGAAACGAAAGGCGAATTTAATGGATGATAATTAATTTTAAAAGGAAAGTTATTAAACCGCTGGTAAGTTAATTTGTTTCGCTACATAACTTTAAACTTGATCGATGAATTTAAGTTTAGCACATTCTGCGGAAAAATGCAAAAATAATTAGGCGTCAAAACTTCTCGGTAATAAAATAATTTAATTATGTGAATAATGAAATATGTTAATATGAATAAGAGTTGTGTTTTGCAGCTATATGATTATTTTAATTTATGGAATGTTAACTTTCATTTTTTTGTGTTAGTGAGTTGAATCAGAAATTGCATTATTTTTTTAGCATGAAATCATACTCACTGTTTAAATATTTAATCAAATTTTATACTTTTTTTGAAACTATAAGTTTATTGCATTCAAGATTTAGATGCAATTAATAAATATTGTTTTTTGAATTATAGAAAATATATTTTTTAAATTTACATTAATTAGTAGTCGTTACAGCCCTCGGCTCTTGATTTACAAAGGACAAGACTTGAATTTCTAAAGCAAACATATATTTACAATTAACGCCCTTGTATTCCCTTCCCCTCAATGTCAATTTCCACAAACCCCATATATTTAGATAGCCTCTATTATAAAAAAAATGCTTGCCGAATTTTACGTCTGCAAGCCTAATTGTTCAAAAATGGGAATTATTTTAAACGGAACTTTCTCATAGCCTTCACCACCTTGGAGGTAGATTACCGCAAAAACAAAGTTTTAGTAAAAAACATGCTTACTCAATTTCAAACTTTTCATCCGGTTAGTTCAAAAATGAAATTTAATACACCTTTAACTTCCTCAAAACCTCTCTCAACCCTTTTGGTCGTTGGTTTCCGCAAAACCGTCAAAAGTGGATACCTGCTCAATAAAAGAAACACGTTTGCTGTATTTCAAGTTTGAAAGTAAAATAATTAAAAAAATGGGAATTTTTGTCAATTACGCTCCCTCAACACTCCATGGAAGTTGGTTTACTCAAAATGAGTTCTTAGTGGAATTCCATTCAACGAAACAAAAACGTTTGCCAAATTTAAATTCGGTAAATGTAATAGTTCCGCAGATCTTGTGATGAGTGAGTTTGTTACTTTGTGACGGATCTGTACGCGACCTTCTTATTAATCCTCTAGTGGAAGCATTCGCCTTAATTCACAGATATCTCTTATGAAGAAACCATGATATGGAGATTAGTTTGACTATATAAAGTCAAGGTTTTGTAATTGTAAGATAGAAGGAGCAGAGGAACTGTTTTGGCGATACATAGGTGAGATTTAATTAAAATTATCACAACTGGAGTTAAGAACGGAGTTTGCCACTATAATAAATTAGTGGATTTAGAATTAATAAATTAAGATAGATTAGATTAGATTAAGTTAAACAGATTAATTGCGCTTGTTGACTTAGAGTAGATTGCTTTCTTTATATCACTCCTAGGGTCTCCTCTTGTAGTTTCACTTGTGGTTGATTAGTGTGCTTGAATAATAATTATTATGGAAGTTTCTGGTGATGCTTTGTTCTCCCCCCCCCTCACCTTAGGTAGGCAGGACGATGAAGGAGCTACTTCAAATAGAAGTCGCTCACAACTTTTCCCTTTATATATATAT